>JAUZNJ010033146.1:0-13314 GCA_034780135.1 Jordanella pulchra
GTGTGTGTCCGCGTGTGTGTGTATGTTCTTTTCTTAGCAAAGGAATATGGCTTTTGGCTTTTGATTACAAGAAAGGGACTTGAACCCTACCGTACTTTAGTTGCTGTAAATGTCATTGTAGTGGCTTAGAATGAATGCATCGGTAGTGAGTCCAGTTTACTTTTATACCCCTAAATAAAATCCAGTGAATTACGCTCCCTCCAATTTTATATCACCTCATGTATTGTTCTCATCTTCTGGCCCCAGAGGTTGTTTTAAAAAAAAGACCATAGAACACACAAGAAAGGAATGTTGGGTTATATAAACCCATAAAGGCCTCTAAAGGAGAATGATAAAAATACTGTGAAAATGTAGATAGACGGCCAGTTGCATGAAACCAAAAACTAAACTCTGGTCTACATACAAAATAGTTACATTTAATAGTTGTAATAGTTGTTAATAGTTGTAAATGGACACATAATTGGATTAAAGACCTTATCTGATCGAAAATGTGTCATATAAACATGCCAGACTGAAGATTCTAATCCCATTCGGTTCGATCAGAAAGAAATTGAATTCCAGTTGAGAGGGTTAGTATTTCCTGACCCTCGTTCCAATTGGTGTCTATATACACAACCCATTTGGATCTTTGGAATAAAATCATCTCCTTTCCACATGTGTGCAACATCAGAGGGATTTTTTTCTCTTTACCAACCTTCATTTACTTGTTACTAGTCCTTTTCAGAGGAGGAGGTGGCTCTAAATGCAACGTGTGGATGAAGATGCCATCCTGCCTTCTACCTCTGTAGCTAAGAAGCATTAGCATAAGGTATTGCTGAGCCGTCAACCTAAATAAAAAGGCCACCAAAAACAAAAGTAAGATGATAGGAAAAAACACATCAACAGACACAAAAAATAGCTGAAGTTGAGGATGAGCGGACAACTACAGGTTTTTTTTTACAAAAAAACCCAAACATTTTTCTTGTTCTACTACTAAAGCGCTTCTGTGCATGCTCAAATGATTTAATCTGATAGAAAGCTCGGTGCATGTCTACATTTTATGTTAGGATCATTTTATTTAGAGTCCATGTAAACACAGATTTTAAATTTCAAATCAACCAAAATTTAGTTTAGCTTGGAGAACCTGAAAGGCATTGCATACCACTCAACACGTTTAGATAAAATAAAATGCACTTTGTAAATGTTATTACATAGAAAGGAAGTATTTTTGCTGCCTTTTCTGCCCCAACTGAGACAGAACTGCTAGAAATGTTGAAATTATTTAAAAGAGATCAAAAAAACTTCCATTTGGATGCAATCAATTACCCTTTTTATTCCTCAATTTCATCCTTTTAAATATTAATATGATTCCATAATGAGGTTGAGTGGTTGGAATCGCTCACTGTCCCTCAAGGCAGCTAAGCAGTGGACGAGAGCATAGGCCGTTCTTGATGAATAAACCCATCCCATTAAGCTACGATTCTTTACTCGTACACGACTCTGTGGAAGTTTTGTCTAGCTCTTTGTCAAAGCAAGGTACACAAAAAGGGGGACTCATATTTAGTCTGCAGGTGCCTCGTCTAATAACTACATTCTTCACTTGGTGTCCTAAAGCTGCATGCTGCTGGGCTGGGCATAACAAATTGCAATAGGTTTATATGTTTGTGCATGGGAACATGTCATATTCGGGTGTTCTTCCTTACAGTTTGTGGTGGTAATCAGGTGCATGGTTCAATATGTTAAAAATTACTAACTATTGTGTAGATTATATTCCTTGTTTCCTCTTTGATGTGTTTGTCCACAGTTTTGCATGCTTACAAAGGAAATGTGGGATCATTTCTAAAGGGTCACCAATTTAAAGCCAAACGAGGACCTCTCAATTACTGCTTGATGAGGCCTGAAAAGAGACAGCCCTCGCTGGAGTGCGCGGAATGAGAAATGAGATGCCTAAGATCACTGAAATTGTTACATTTTAAAAAGCAATTTTCTTAAATTGCTGAAGAAGTTACTAAAATCAGACATGCAATTAGGATCTGATTTTGGAGAGAGGGAATTAAAGGGAGCAGCTCTGCTATCAGCTCCGTCTGAGGGTACAGGCGACCGTTGCTCATCTCCACAGCACAGCTTTTATGCAGAGGACCCCATATCATGCAACTTACACGATCTAATTAGCTTCCCACAAATGAATGAACACTCGTTTTGAAATACAGCTATGTAAAAAAAAAAAGGCAGGAGATAACTAGGGCTGCTGTTATTGTCGCTTTTGTCGACGGTTCCCCTAGCTTTTGAAAACGAGAATCCTTGCTCTGAATCATAGACAGTCACCTAGTATGTATGAAATGAACACCACTTCATCACAGCCGTGCAAATGAATCATGCAGCAAACAGAGCTTTTGACAAGAGCTCATTTTATTTCACACATAATACTATAATACTAGCGGCTTGATGCTTCTTGTAACAGCGTATTAGGAACTGATCCCTTCTTGGAGCTGCACTGACCTTTCACTGAGAAACTTAATATAACATCCTTCAAACAAATTAAGCGACAGCAGATTTTTACTGCGTACAAATTCAATATTCACACGAAACACGTCCTAATAAAACGAGATTACATGCATAAACACACTCCATGAGGAGTATGCACACTTTGTCATACAGGCAGGCAAATCCATCCAGTGACACACGTGCGCACACACACACACGCAGACACACATGGAAACCAGTGAACCGTGAAACATCTTCATCCATCTCTGTTCCCATGGCAACAAGTGAAATCATATTCCTTTTACAACTTTGTTCTATGTTCAAAAATGTAACCATCTGCTAAAAACATATAGTCGCGCAGAAAAGTTATGTGATGAATATTTTAGAGGGCTTTGCTAGCGGCTGGAGGCATTATGGTCCCTGGCCAACATCTTCCTTCCAGGCAGAAAACAGCCACTTCCTCCCCCCACCGCAGATGATGCTAAGGGGGACGTTTTATTCAGGAGAGTCCTGGCTGCTCACACTTCTTGTACCACTATATTTTCTATAAAAGGAACATAACCTAACAGGACAGTAGATTTATAGCTTTGCAGTCATTCTTTCCCTCCTTTACAGAGAAAAATGGTACAAACCTGTTTAGTTTCACATTTTTATTCTTGCCTCCTTCCTGGTTCCTCTTATTTTAAACATTTTACTACATGTACCAACGTTAAAAAATAAAACATAACCATGCATTTTTGCATGGATAACAAAAATTCCAGTACTCAATTTTTTATTCTATCCATAAAGAAATTACAAATTATTATCACAGATATTATTTTTTTCAGTTTCATTGTTTTATCTTCAAGATGCATTATTATATTATAAAAACTTTTCTTAAGATTATGATAAACAGGTACATTTTTATTTCAATGAATATTTGTCCTCCAATATTAGGTAATGCTTGCAAATTAAAAAAAATATTAACATAAATGTAATACAGCTGATCAATTTTCTTGACATAGTCCAAAGCAAAGTAACCCCTATAGTATCGACACTCCAGTCTGGATGATGCATATTTCAAATCGGATAAATCAAAGGAAATAAGGGTTTTCTCTTTTCTTTAGGTACCTGCCTATCCCCAATATTGTTGGGATATCTGAAGTAAGAAATATACTTCCAGCAGTTTGCTGGACTAATGAAATATACTTTTTTTAATCATAAGAAGAATTACAGTTTTCAGAGTTTTGAATGAATATATTAACAATACAATGACCAATGAAAGAAAAAAAAATCCAGTATTTTTCTTCATTTTAAATAATTACTTCACAAAGAACTTTTGGTAAATAAGCAAACATATTTATCCTAAACAGTGGTCTGTAAATAAGATAATATTAAGTGTACTAAATGTAAGTGTTGCAGCCAGGAACTCAAGGTTATCTTATGCTAAATCAATCACAATTCTTGTTTTGAAAAAATCAAAAAAAAAAAAAAAAAAAAAAGGAATGTGACATAAAGTAAAGATCTGCCCATAGGTATGTGTTCATATGTCCGATATTAACCATTACTAGAAAAGAAACTAAACACTACCGCAGTTCTAATGTCATAATGTTGCTTCTCAAATATCACCTCAAAATATTTTTACAGCATTGCTTAGTTACTCGTCCATAAAGAATCAAAGTCCATTTGGACATTAATTTGGAAGTGAATATAAGGTTTTCTATGATTTTCATAAGGTTTCTCCTAAATGTATGTTACACCGAGGTCATCTTTAAGCTTCTTCCTATGTTTTGCTTGGTGCCCCATAATGTGCTCAGGGCTGGTTGAAGGATGGGCGTATAGTGACCCGAGTAGGATTTGCTTTAGGAGTTGCAGCTGAGACCATTACAAGCCGCTAAAGCACCACTTTGCAGAGATGCTTGGATATGTTTCCATATACAACATGGTTTACAGCTAACTACTGAGTCAGGAGTTACATTGTGTTCCATTTATCCCACATTTGGACTGGAGGTCAGCTGGCTGAAAGAAAACCTCAAGACTTCCCTCATACCTACAAGAAAAAAATCCATTACTATAACTAACAAGTGTTTGTCATTTATGGAAGTGTATTTCTAAAAATCACTTTTTCTGACTAATTTTAAGAATTTTGCATAGATGCATTTATTAAGTTGAGAACTGAAATTGTTTTCTATTCACTCATTCTGACTGGTAGTTTTATCCAGTGTGCCACACTTTACTGCTCAAGTGAAGTCTGAAAAGATGATTTTACATTAAAACATTTTTTGTTTAACACAATTAACCAATTAGACTGTCAATTAATTGTCCGTATCTATACTTGTCTAAAAAAAAAAGGAAAACCTGCATTTGGTCAATTATTTCTTTTTTAACAATGCATCTTGGCAACAGGTCTTAAATGTTAGGAAAACCTGTTTATCTACATTTAAATGGTTCCAAATTGTAAGGAAATGTATCTGTGGGTTTAGTATGTGGGTTGTCCCCATTAAAACCTGCCAAGTCATCTCTGCCAATGCCAAACAGCTTATCCTGCTATTGACTCTTGTATGATTCCCTTTTATTGGATTTGATGATTGAAGAAGGACAAACAAGACATTTTGGCAATTTAACAATTTAATAATTTAACAAGCAGGAGCCGTGAATGGAAAGTCGTACCCTACTGCTACAGCCTGGTATGTCCTTGTAACGCTGGTCACATACTGCTGTGGGGTGGCATCCCCATCCTCAAAAAGCCAACGTGGTCTTGTTGGTCACTCTGGCATAAAAACGGCACACCGGCACTGACCCCACAAGGGTCCAGGGGGGTTTAGAACTGAACTGCAGACATGTCAATCCATTGTCTCAACTCCAAAACAGATTGTATAAAGGACACTTGGGCATCTGAGACCAAGTGCTGACATTTAGGAGAATTAAAGCAGCCTGGTGTAAGTTGTGCCCTAAGTATTAGCTTTTTTAAGAAATACTCAATTTTTTTCAGGTCAATATACGACACTTGACGCGTATCAATGCTACTTACAGGGTGCCCTTTTTAAAAACTCTCTAACTTGGCTGCATTGGATATGGCACCAAGTGGGTCATGTGAACCAGAGCTTTGTTTTACAGCAGCCCTCTTAAACACAAGAGCTAATTAAGCTACAAATTGCTGTTAGCAAACAAAAAAAGATATGAAACCTACCTGAACAGATATATTTTTGGTTCTCTGATATAGTATTTAATCTAGAGGGCTGAATGTGGCTTTGTCTTTACAAGGAACTCCATGCCTTCTCAAGCTGCACGTCCAAAGTGGTCTGCTATCACATTATAAAAGGAGGAGGTTTAATCTTGGGGTAGAGCAGTGTTGCTAGTAGTATTTAGAGGCAATAAACCTGGAGTTTACAGGTCCATCTGCCCAAGTGGCTAAAAGTTACACAGTGTTGTATAAATTGTCTTCATATTGTGTGTGCTACTTTAACCTAATTAGTGCTTGGAGATAGACAACAGTTAACAAGAGCCTGAAAGGTTAAGCTTTTTATAAACAACATGAAGTAGAGCTAATTTAAAGTATTACCTTTGAAAACATTAGAGTGTGGACTCAGACTTACAAAATATGAACTTAATCAGTGTTTGAGAATGGCAGCAAGCAGAGAAAGAATCCAATTGATCTTAAAGCACTCTGATGGGAAAGGCAAGACAAGGCAAGTTTTTTTATATAGCACATTTCAGAGGCAAGGCACTTCAAAGTGCTGTACATGAGAAAGAAAGAAAATAAAAAAAACCCATTGCACTTGTATAGAAGCAACATAGAAAATTAAAGAATATGCAATTGAACAGTTAAAAAGAGATGAATATATTTTTAAAAATACAAAAGAAATGATTTAATTAGTGGCTTAGTTTGCATTTGGCTTGGAATGGCTGTAAATGTACCTTTATGTTGCTACTGTTAGGAACAGGAGCAAAATGCATAACTGAAAACATACAAACTAAAAGAAAAAAACAACAGTAAATTTCGCATAAGTGTATTGCAACTGTCTTGACAGAAAGAACAACTTAAAGAATATCTTAACAGCTAATGAGTTTTAAATAAGTAAATAGGGTCAAGCAGTTAAGTATTTAAATTTATTTTTAAAGATTCATCTTTGAACTGTTTTTTATGAAGGCTATATGTATTTAAAAATATCTGCATTGTAAATAGATATAATGCATGTCCAATTTGCTTTTATACTTAAATTATCACAAAATTTTTTTCCAAAGAGCCACCTTTTTGTGTTCCTTTTAAATACAACCAAGTGATTTTACTGCAGCTGGGTACATGAAAACAATATTTCATACAAAGCATTCCAGCCTGCTCTCATTTCCAGTGTGGAGCAGTGCCAAGAGCTTCTTCACATGGGTTGAAACCCCATTGTGTAGCAGTGGGATCACACTTAGTGCAATACATAACAGGTGGACAGAGGAATAAATGAACAAGCGAACAGGTTTATTACCCACAACAGCATCCAATCCATAAAAGTCAGTATTAATAGCCATGAGGGTCATTTAATATTTTATCTACAATGAGGCCAATTTAGAACAGCTGAAACATGCTGCTAAAAAGTTTTTTTTTTTTAATTTTTTTTTTAGAAATACATTGTGCAAAAACCTATATTATACACTCGATGGTTTGTCTTTTTCACCTGTTGGAATTCCATTTAACAGAGTCAGTTATCCCATAAATCTATTGTGTTTGTAGTAAGCAACAGTTGGCAAAGCATATGCAGGAAGTCTGAGGCGTTCTGCTGACCTTGTGTCGAACACTACTCTGGAGGACTGACAGTCTTACAAACCAGATGGGGTAGGACCAAGGGGTAGGACCATGCTAACAGTTTGCTGAGAAATTTATTCTTCTACCTCTGTGATTGCGCTCAGTTTTATCCTGCCACTTTGGAGCCATCTAGGGATAACCTCATATGACTGACCGGGTCAAGGAAGCAAAGGTTGGTCCAGGGTGAATTTTTGCTGTTACTTGCTATTACTGTATTTTACATAAATCACACATTAATATTTTTTCATAAAATGATGCTACAGAATAATTGAATAAGATTAACTGGAGGGGGAACTGAAAAAGTTTATTTCAAAGCCCCATATTGAGTTAAACTTACCAACAATTTTCCACTTTTAACCCAAACATTGAAAGTAATGAATTAGACTAAGTAGATGAAACACATCTTTTTTTGAGTTAGTGAAACATATTCTTCTTTAACTCATAACTTTGAAATTATGCTGAACTATTTTATGTTTTTAATTAAGCATAACTTAAATGAGCTAATAACGAACAACTGTAAGGGAACACTTGTGCAGATTTATAAAATAAGACCCCATTGGCTGACAGGTTGGAAATGGGTGTGGTTAGAGCAGCCACATGATGACCGAGGTTGCTTTTAGATATAATAGGGACTTTTCAGTCTTGCTGGGGCACAGATTGAGAAATGACAGAATATTTTATTTTATTGACTGTGTGATAAAATAAAATTCCTACTGATAATTGTTAGGTTTTAAAATAATACTAAAACGACTCACTAGCAGAATATTGATATCAATAGCATTGAGTTAAGAGAAAAAAGAACATGGGAAATCAACTGAAAATTACATATGGACTTCAATTTTCTTTTACAAACAAAACAATTGAAGAGCCTGGCACACATTCACCAGTGCTCCTTTACAAAGATATCCCAAAAAACAACTCGGTAGCACCAGTTACCCTCATAACACCCCGCACGAGAAAATAAAGTGCACCTGTGTGAAATTCACTCTAAGAATGAAGGCAGGCAGTCAGAGAAGGCTTTAAGGGTGGAATGGAGATCATTGACAAACAAACAGTATCTTGAAGACCAAGGAAACTCATGGCAAATTAAGGATAAAATTGTTATAACATTGGGTAATGTTCAAAGCTCTGTGCAACTGTTCAGTTCACACTGTTTAGTTCAATTCTGAAAATAGGAAAGATATATGAAAATTAAAGCAGTTATAAATACATGCTCCTGGACCCAAACTGACAGGGTAGGCATTAAAGCTTTTTGGGGAAAAAAAGGAGCAGAAAGACTCTTCATAACACTGGGGAGCTTCAGACAGTTATCTTAACCAGTATCAGCAGTGATGCTATCAGGATACATGTTAGTTGTGGACTTTAAATACTTTTATGGAACAGTAACAAGAATAAGACAATAATAAATAATGCTTAAAATATGCCCCTACCCAAAAAACAAGGAAACAATGTCAATAATTCAATTTTCTGACCTACCTTAAGAAATGCAGTCATTTTAAATTCCCTGCCCCTATTGTAAAAGTGGTAGCGGCAGCATAATGAGCTGTAGTGATGCTTTATTCTGTAGACACATTGGAAATTGATCAGGGTTGGTTGAAAATTGAATGGATTTAACCAGAGAACTGCTGGAAAGAAAATTCTAACAAAAAATCATAAAGGCAGAAAAGTATATGTTTGTAATATATTACAAAATGGAAGAAAAAAGGGGGTGGAAACACTTCTGCAAAGTACAATATAGTGTAGACAGTAGATATGTCAGTTTGTTGACATTTAATTGCCTAAAAGATTTAGAAACTTAGAGCAGTGTTAAGACTGACATCTGCTGGGAAAGGAGACTAAAGGTTTGAGTGTGGGTAATGTAATCACATGGAGGCCTGTATGAGGAGAATCCTTCAGTGACTGACACAAAAACAAAAATCTTTTTTAATTAATATACTTTTGAGGCACTATTAAAAATCTTCAAATCATGGTCAGGAATCCATGTTAAACTCCCAGCGGCATAAACAACACCCTCTCTAGATTGGGAGGCATTATAAGCTGTGGTGGGCACAGCAAAGGACTTAAACACAAACAGTGCATCCATCCGCACCCCGTCTCATCAACTGCCTCCCCAGGCTTAAACTTAAAAGCAAATCTCACCCCTCTTCTCCACCCAGCTCTGGAGGGCGGAGGTGGTCGCAATGTTAGGGGTGGGGGAGAGAGGGGATAAATCATTTGGCACTTGAGGCCCCATGAGGAGACCAACTTTGCCTGTAAAATAATCACAAATACAAGCGAAAGTGTTCCATTTTGAACAGCATGCCTCCTAATGTAAAAGTGGCAGGTGGCATATTTCAAGTGGGCTTTGATTGATCCCCAGCTGTTTGTAAAATTGTCTGGCGTCACAGAATTCAGGTCAGAGTGATAAGCATTTTGGGCACTCCCTCTGCGAGTGCTGCTCACATGTCCCTCTTCATGTTTGGGTGTCTGTGTGGCACAACGTGCAGCCGTGGTGATGGAGGGAACAACTGCAAACCGGCTCTATGAAAAAAGGACATTTTAAGAGAAAAACGGATAAAGCTTTAAGTTGTTAACCCAGTAGATTATCATTGGTATCAATTTATAATTTCTTTGAGAAACAAAAAACCTATTAACTGCTAAGAGACAATCGTGAACAAGTAAAGAACAAGTTAAAGTTAGTCTGCTTGAAAAAGTAAAGTATCTGATTAAATTCATTTTTACGGAAAAAATATTCCAGTGATATAGCCTTTATAATTCTGCTCATAAATATCATCAAAACTAGAAAAAACATCCCACCCACCAACAACCCCCACCACACACACACCCACCCACACCCCCCCCCCCCCACACACACATATATATATATATATATATATATATATATATATATATGCATTTCATCTTTTTTATTTATTTCATTTATGTGATTTTTTGATACACCTTCTTTTTTAAATAATTTAATCTATTTATTTAATCATCCAAACTTATTTCCACATGTAAAGGAGAAACATTTATTTTAATAAGAAAAACTGGGGTGGAATAAAAGAAATAAAACTACTAAAGCAGTTACACAGTTTTAATTGGACTCTTAATCTAGCAAAAGACTCTTTCAATAGTGAATTAGTCGTTTTTCTTTACTCCTTTCCAAGAGAAATATATGCAAATCTCAGTGACAAAAGATGTGGTTCTTTTCTCTCTGCCTGACAGAGAAGCAGTGGCCAGCGTAAAGCCCCCCACATTCTAGGCCTCCTGAATAAAAACCTGCAATGAATACATGAGAATGTCCTTTGCTATGAAGACATTTTTCTACAAGCCAGTCTTAATCAGAACCTCCTGTATTTTTTTAAGCATTAACCAGGGTTATAGTTTAGAGTTACAGAAACAAACAAAAAAAATGAATCCCCTATTTTCTGTTTAGAAATAAACAACAAAACACTAAAAAGATGACAAGTCAACAAGGCTCACAGGTGTCTTGACTTAAAAAGAAGGAAATGCACATATCTGGGAAGAACAACATGCAAACTTTACAGCCAAAATACTCTATTACTCTACATCAACCCTCTTGCAAAAAAAGTAAAGTTGACAACATTCATTTTCTGTTGCAAACTCTATTGCAGTTACAGCTATTGATAACCATGCCTCTCTTGATATTTAAAGACACATCATCAACATAAACTGTTGTAGGCATTTGCAATCCATCTATTTTCATTTTGAGGGCCTGCCTGGCAAAGTCTAAATGTGGTTAACTACCAGAGGCAGAGTTAATCCTTTTATCTAGATCCCTGCTGCAGGGGATCCCAAACACATTCTGATTAAAAAAGGAAACGTGGGCAATGAACAGTTTAAGAATCATGGGGCCCTAAACAGATAAAGGCAGAACATCTTGTTGCTATGGCAGTGCATATGGAATGACTGGCGACAATTCTCTCCCACACACCCCCTGTCTAATATATTCACATTATTTATGAAATATTTTATAAGTAGCATTGCAAATGCTAAATATAAATCCAAGGAAATGCTTTCAGTTGAAGTCTGGGAATACCAGAGCCTGGGTTAGACAGCTTCTGGAAATACTGGGTTTTATTCCACATTTTTTACTCTTCCTCAAGACAGACAAGGAAAGCAAATGTATTAAAGTAAAAGGGATATTGGTTTATTTAGCCATTGTGAAAAAATTAATTCCTGCAATTAAAAAAACAAACAAAAAAAAAAATAAAAAAATAAAAAATACCAAAGCTTGGAGATACTACAGCCAAAGAAAAAATGACCTGTGTGAGATTTTAGCATGAACAGTAAACTGCTAATGACATCACTTTAAATGTAAACATTGTATGTTTTCACTTCATTGATGATTGTTTTTCACATTTTATTGATAGAGCAACACATAAATCGTATCAGTATGTGAAATATCCTATTCTTGAAGAACTATTTGTGTTAGGATTTTAATTTTAAGAGGAATTTACACCACAATGATGGACTTTATAAAGGGCAGAAGTATTGAAGCTCAGAGACTGATAAAGATTTTGTATAACAGGAACAAACGAACAGCTTTTAGACAGTGGGGATAACGAGAAATGATGCTGGCATCATAATATTCACCAATACAAATTTCAGTGATTTCACAAAGCTCACATATCCTTTAATTGTTAACTTGGTTTTCTATTGATATTTTCAGAATATTTTTTGCGATGTAATCTATTTTACCAGTATTATTTTCAGATCATAGTTTCATAAGAGTGATGTTCTAAATATTGATCCCAGTAGGTAGAAATCCTGACTCTTGGGAGAAAACAACAGAGGTGTCATTTCAGCAGGCAAAAATATATATCAAAATATATATCAAATACCAGATTTAAATCTGGGCTATTGGATAATCCCAAAATGTAATCTTTTATGACCCCTTTTTTAAACTAGATATATGCTTTGCTTCATTGTGAGGTTTTCACCTTGACGTTCCCCTTTGGATCAATCAGACCATACAAGATTTTTAAAACAAATCTAAAAATATTTCCCCTGACTAACAGCTTTTAGCCCTAAGATCCCATCAGACCTTTTTTAACAAAGTATTAAACTGCATCAACTTAAAAAAAAGAAACCATTACAATTTCACAATACAATAAGGCTTTGTTTTTGTTTTACTTGGCTGACAGCTGAATATTTTCACGTGACACTAAAACAAAACTATATCTAATACAATGAGTATTAGAATTAAAGTTAATCATAATACTACAGAAATATCAAATATCACCCCACGGAAGTAAAAAGTACACTGGGAGAACAGGACACTTTCCCTCCTTCCTTTACTCTACACCAGAGCAGGACAACAGCACTGCTATTTCTCCTGTCAATACTCTCCCTGCATCCATTTTCACCTGGCTGACACCTTTTACTGGTCAAGGGATGAATAAATCACACTTAGTCTACTCCCCTGGTAGTTTGACTAAAAAAAGGATATCAACATGAAGGAGGACTGCAGTGTTTTGCTGTCATCACCGCCCCTGAGGTGTGCTGAAAAATTACTACTGATAAAATATCATTTTTCAAAAAGCTCTTATTGCTCTTTTAATCTATCCGCCACAATGGATGGCTTCTGGGATGTATTTCTTTTCATGTGAACACAAACAATCTTTCAAAGGGCTTAATAACAGTTACACAAATGAGAGTCATTAATTACCTGCTAATGGAATAATAGATGTACCATCCAGGGTGCAGCCATATCGCAAGAAAGGTGTGGGGCTTAAAAAATACATAAAATAATCATAATTACCTAGGACTCCACGTGTCTTTGAGCTTCATTAGTGCTCTGGTAACAGCACCTTCATGCAAATACATGCACAAAAATATGCTGATCGTATTCCCTCCGATTCTGGTTATCTGTTTACATAAAGATAGAAAAATTTGCAAGAGGGAATCACAGCAGCTCAGTGAAGAAGAAATGCAAAAAGAAGAGGTGCCCTGCTTTGAATCTTATACCTTAATAATGTTTTGGACTTAATTTTGTCTTTTATTTTTCATATTATTTTATTAATGCAAACTCTTGCCCCAGCATGTACTTTCCTTTTAAATGTATTACAAGT
>JAUZNJ010033147.1:0-13313 GCA_034780135.1 Jordanella pulchra
ATAGGGAAACAAATGTAAAAAATGGCTCACATTACCCCACTGTCCTCTATAATTATGAACATAGATTAGCTAAATGAAAACACTGCAATTAAAAAAATAATTTTACTGATAAAAAGTTTTTCTGCTTTGATGGCGTGATTTTTTTCAGTTATATGGAAACTACTATGTTTTGAAAAACTGCAATGGAAACACTTTTTTCACATCACACGTCATGTGATCTAACTCTGGAGCTTCCTGCCTTAGTAGCTGCAGGATGATGGTGCGACATATTTGGATCCAAGAAGAGACTCAGTATTTTTTCTGAGCGCAGTGAGCAGTAGAGCCATGGCTGAAATATGGATATACCTCATGCATTTATCCGCTGCTGCCATGTTGCTTTTAAGAGTTATTTCGCAAAAAAAAAAAAGTGCATTTTCAAAGTTAGCAGAATTGGCTATAACCTAAACTCTACTACTTCCTTTCATTAGTGGAAAAGCTGATTAACCCAGGTGTGTCTGACCACCTTCGCCATGGTTACTGACGTCACATAGACCTGTGTGGTGGATGAATTATTTTCAAGAATACACTTTTTACCTTGTGCATTTGTTTTTAGTTTTTTATGTATTGCAACTTGGTGTAAAACCTGTGGATGCATTTAAATGCAACTAACAAAGGTTTTCCTTTCAAAGTTTTAAAGCTGCCACTGATGGGATAAACTTTTCTAGAGCAAATATATTCGTGTTTTTCTGTCTATAGGACAAGAACAAAAAAAAGTCTAACTTTACTCCATCAGCTCTACTCTGCCTACAGCTAACGCTAAGCGGGCTAATGTTCAGCTAGGCATATGTCTGTTTGTCAGATTTATGTGACTTGGAGTTTGTAGTTGAGGTTCTACTTGCAAACAAGTTTGAATGAATGTAAATGTTGCTTTATTACATCTATACATAAAAAAATGTAAGGTACATCAGCACTAGCAGCCAGCCTGCAGGGCTGTTATAGATTAGCTGCTGCAGCTGAGCTGGTACAGATTCATCCTCATAACTTCAAGCCACGGTCTTTAAAATGCTGATAAGTTTGGTCTTAGGATTGGTCTGTGATCTTGGTACGTTCAGCTCCTGCTCTTTACTCGCTCTAGAAGTAGGTAGCCTCAGCTACACATGAATGAGCTTCTCTTTACCACAGCACTGAACATCCATCACTGTCATTGTGTTGGCAGTTAGAAACTGTTTTTTTTTTCTGTGCTTTTTACATAGAACTGGTCATCCCTGCGACAGGAAACGTGTTCTACGCCATGACATCATCCAGCGTCGACTTCCTGTTGAGGAGGAAAGGTGGGAACACGCCTCTTGGCTCACAGTCTATTACCACAGAGACGAGCGCCACTTTTCCTCGCATCAAGGCCAAAGGAAGGAGATTGGTCCGGACTTTGTTTTGACATAAGCTTTGTCCTCTATGGCAGTTTTTTTTCTTTTCTCTATAAATTTGTGACTTTTCTTTATGTGCAAAAACAAGAGAAATCTACACACGCCTTCCCTCGTTCTCCTGACCAAGTCTGTTCTGCAAAAAAAAAAAAATCCACCAAGGACAAGTCGACTGGTGTTAATGCAGGAGCCATCTGCTGCTGAGGAACTGTGCCAGTTCTCCCAGTTAATAACCATTGAGTTAGACCGGGAAAGGGTCTAACTGAGAGAATGAAGTGCTTCCTGTCAAGTAGCACCTAAAGCTTCTGCTTTTCATTTCTACTCTGCAAGCAAGATTTCTAAGCACAGATGTGTAAAAAAACACTGAAGCATAAGACATGTATTGTTTATATTTATACACTTATTTTGTCTGTGTGATAAAACAGGCTCCTAATTCATCAGAGAAAAAAATATTTATGCTTACCTGTTGGATTTAAGAGAGCTCAAAAGAACTGGGTTATATTTTCATTTCAACATAAACATCGAGCTGCAATGACCTGATGTCCATTGAACAGCGATGGCAGCTTCCACAGATGACTGTTACCAACTCTTCAGCTCATATTATTATTTTGGTCTCCATCTGGACACAGTGTTGGGTTTTACTGTTTGAAGAGTATTTTCTTTTTGATCGGCTCTTCCAGCAGCATTCAGTTCACTGGCAGGTCGTTTACTCATTAAACCAGAAGTCCCAGCTGAGGCTGTTGTCGACCAAAGTAAACCTAAAATATTATTTACATGAGAGGGAAATTATTTATCTGTAGCATTTTGCAAAAATGAGTTATGAACCATTCCTTCATATTTTCCTTCCAAACTAATCAGACTTTCTACTAATTGTTTAAAGTAATCTTAATCATTTTTACTATATGTTTTAGGTAGTCACTTTCATTGGTTGTTTGTTTATCTTACACCTATCTGATCTTTCTTTTTTTTTAGATTTTTGGTTTCTTAAGCCACCTATCTCTGACATTAAGTCATTTAGCCACAAACAGCCTCATTAAGGGGTCCTTGACTAGTTGATAAAATATGTTCTAATTGTCCTATAAACTATAAATTTTCTTATGTGGTGCATAAAAAACTCATAATTACTTCAAAAATTAGATATCCTTTATTATATTTTTTTCCCCCCATGTAGGTCGGTGTTTGTTCATCTGTGCAATGCATGCTAGGTTGATGACGCAGTTCGACTTTTGTTGGACTTGTAGCTACAGAGTAAACACAGGAAGACTAACATTACCTGAGCTGTTTTTTATCGCATTACATTTTGGTGTAAATTTACACAATGTTACGTTGAGTCACAGCCTCAAAGTTTTCATAAGGCGTAATATCTGTTGAAACAAACAAATGTGATCAGCTTGTGATCTACTCTTTACTATATTAGCTAGAGCTAACACCATTAGCATAAACTACGGTGAAATCAAAATGAAATCTGAAGGTAATGAATGCGACTATTTAAAGGGACAGTGAAGCATCTTTCAGTAACTTATCGTTCTAATATTTCTAAGAAAATGTTTTGCTCCTGATGCTCACAGTAAACAGCCACAGTAGAAACTGGAGCTCTTTGTAGCGTAGCTCTCATCTGGAATGAACTGAAAATGAGCTAGAAGACCATGAAGATCACGTTAAAAGATTAGTGAGGTCTGGCTGCTTGGAAGGAAAAATCACAAAGATTAAAACTTGTACACAGTCCTGTATGAAGCAGATGGATGTATTGGTACAAAACTGAACTTCAAATGTCTCCAAATTCTGATGCATAAAACTAAAAGTTATTTCAGCTTTAAAGCAACATCAAGCACTTTATAATATTTGTTGCATTGCTTCAGTTTCACAGTATAAAAGTTAGAGAAAACATCACAAACATTTCGTTTCAGGTTGGTTTACCTCTGAGATTTTATTGGTTTTATCTGGATAGTGTCATAACTTCACAGGACGTTTCCTGAGAGATTTCTACAAACCCCTCAACTGCACAGTGAAAACCTGATCCTGAGTGGCTTTGAAACCAGTCCTGTGACCCCTGGTCGCCAGGCACCTTTTGCTCATGCTGAAGTGTCCTCTTGACTGGCTGAGGGCCAGGAGGTACCGTGGGGCCAGGGAGAGGATTGTGGGTAATACTAGATGACATGTTGGTGTGATGTTTTTGCTAAGAACTGTTTTAGTGCCTTTTTTCTGCTTGGTGCTTACCTTTCACATCAGAATGTATTCAGGACACAGGAGGAGGAAATGCAGCCTCCTGCAGTTCTGATCAGTTTCACGTACTACTTATTTATGCACTACATGTCAGATGTCCTATTTTGTGGAAATAAAGTTACTTTTATAAGGATTTCTATGTTTCTGGGTGATATTTATGTTTCTGAGCATTCATAAGAAGCAATAAAAATGTCTATGCATCATGTGAGTAGTGATTTTTTAAAGAAAAGATTTTTCAAACAGCTGCTGTTTTTAAATCAAATTAATGACAGCATCTTTTTGCAGAAAAATCAGGGTTGGCCTGAGGGCGGAGAAGAAGCAGTTTATTAGAGAGGTAAAGAAAAATCATAAAACCTGAAATTTCAGCCTCTGATTTATTTCCAGAACTCAAAAAATGATAAAAGAAAGAATCCACGATTTCCTCCAAAGAACAGCTCTGCATGCATAAGAATCGGCCCTTATCCTTTTCAGCAGCTGAGGAAAAACACTTGAACGATGACATTTTTATTTTTAAAGAGGCACCTTTAGGTGTTTCGTTCCATTTTAAAAGCACCATTTGTTCTCCAAACCTCCACAGCTTGATGTCAGATTTTACAACTCGTCCTCCTGCACACAGCTCCGTTTGAATGAAAAATAAAGATACAATAAATCACACTTCTGTTTTTCTGAAAGCATAATATGAATCTGACACTGACTGAGCAATACATCCATTTGTATTATGTGAATGGATCCATTACTTTGTTTTCTAGATGTACAGTTTGAGTGAATCCTAATCTCTCATCTTAATATCTGCTTCCATCATGTGCACATTCTTTCAGTCTTTGTGATGCTTTGCAGGTTTTCACTCCTGCTTTTGTGCTAAAATAAAGGGAGGGACGTGTGGGAGGAACTGGATCGTAAAAGTATGAACTTCTGTTTAGTGTAAATAAGCATGAACTCACAGTTGGAAGAATATATCATATCTATCAGCGAAGAACATTCTAAGTTACAGATTAAGGAGGCAATGAACTACAAACTCTTGGTTTGTAGGATGATATACATTCTTTGAGGTTACAGGGAATCTAAACTGCCCAACTAAGGACACCTTTTTATTCTACACTGTTTAAAACAGCAACAGAACGGCTGCACTTTTCTGCATGTCCTTGTAGCTCAAGCTCATACTTAAAGTAATTTTTTTACCTTTTTCATCTTGCCTGGAGTTGCAGTTGGTGTCTGAGTTGAGCTGGATTTCAGGCACTTCTGAATATCCTCAAACTCCACCTTGTTTTCTAGGTTGGATACATTTAACATGGACGCGCTTGATGTCACATCCGTCGAACAGCGCAGGAACTACTGACCCGACAGTTTTACCCGTTTTATAGTCTGATTTGATACAAATCATAAGCACATCATGTCAGGGCCTTAAAAACAGCTATTATCAAACCACTGCTGCAAAAGAAAAACTTGGACAAATTGGTCCTGCAGAACTACAGGCCCATATCAGACCTCCCATTCATCAGTAAGATAATTGAAAAAGTTGTGTTTCAACAGTTAAATGCTTTCTTTTGATGTCTTCCAGGTTTCCATGCCAACCGCATTGAGGTTTTCAATGACACATATAAATTCAGACTCTGGAAGAACCACAGTGCTCATATTGTTGGATCTCAGTGCAGCGTTTGATACTGTTGATCGCCTAATTTTATTGGAAAACTGGGTCGGCCTTTCTGGACCGGTTTAAATCCTACCAAAAGGACACTGACTTCTATGTGTCAGTCGGAAACTTTAAATTAGATACAAGAAAAATCTCATGCAGGATCCCTCCTGTTTAACATCTACATGCTCCTCTTAACTCAGATTATAGCAAACAACAGGATCAGTTACCGTAACTATGCAGATGACAGACAGCTTTACATCACAATGTCACCAGGTGACATTGGCTAGATGCTTAGAACAGATCAGGATGTGGATGCACCATCATTTTCTCTAACTGAATAAAAACACAACTGAGGTAATAATTTTCGGACCAAAAAAGCAGAGATCCAGAGTTAGCTCACAGCTTCAGCTACTACAGCTAGAAACCACTGATTACAGCTGAAATCTTGGTGTCATGATGGACCCAGACCTGAACCTTCAGAGGCTCAGAAAGGCAGTTACTAGGTCAGCCTTTTACCACCTAAAGAACATTTCCAGGATAAAAGGATTAATGTCCAGCAGGATCTAGAAAAATTCCTTCATGGATTTATCTTTAATAGAATTGATACTACAGTGTCTTCATAGGTTTACCTAAAAAGTCCATCAGAGCTGCTGCAGCTGATCCAAAACGCTGCTGCCTGTGTTCTCAGTAGAACTAAGAAATTAGAGCACATCAGTCCAGTTCTAAGGTCCTTCCACTGGATCCATGTAGCTCAGAGAATAAACTTTAGTCTATAAATCACTGAATGGATCAGAACAGATTTGTTGTCAGTGGATCAGCCTCTCAGAACCACTCAGGTCTTCTAGTTCCACCCAGAACCAAACATGGAGAAGCAGAATTTAGTTCCTCTGCTCCACTGATCTGGAACAAACTCCCAGAAGACTGTAAACCTGCTGAAAGCCTGAGTTCTTTGAACAAAGTTTATTTAGAGCTGCCTTTGACTGTTGGAGATAAACTTTAAACTGAGGTATTATTAGTTTAAGGTTGTGGTTCAATAGTTTTATCTGTTTTACTCATGTTTTTATGTTCGTTTACTTTTACTCTCCTTTTATTTTTCTTCTATTTTATCGTCTAATCTATGTAAAGCACTTTGAATTGCCCATCCATGTCCTGAATTCTGCTAAACAAATAAACTTGCCTTGCCTATAGAGAACCAAATATATGTCTGATCAGGTTAGAGTCACATCTGTTTTGTTGGCTGAAAACAGCTTTTATCATAGTTAGCTCTGGTGTTGCAGGGGGTTTAGCTTGTTGTAAAGTGGCGCTCTGGGTCACATGACTCCTTCAGCAATAGATCCAACTCTTTTAATTTAGACGAGTGTTTGGAAAGAGCAGCCCCCCCCGAGAGCTTCGGTGCGCACTCAGTGCTCAACATTGACCTGATAAATCATTTTATGTATCTCAAATGAAGCTAATACTTGGGTCAACAGTTACTCAGAGTTGCTTTAATGTATAAAAACAAAAGTTCAGCAGGATATACAAGCAGATATTTCAGCTATTTCACCACAGAGATCAAAAGAGCAAGAAAACACTGTTTCTGCTGTTTGAAGAACCAGTTTATGGTTTAAAGATCAGTGCTGAGTTGTTATAGTTACCTATCCCATCACCTGGGTAACCAACCCTTCAGCTATTTCCATCTGAATATATTAATATTTTTTACGCTCTTCCTTTTGTTTTGTTTTTTTTACAGGGAAAAAAACATTTTATTTTTCAAAAAAGAAGGCAGACGAACCCTGATTTTCGTCTTACTGCTTACTTCCTGTTTTGACTGAGGATGTAAGCTATCTGTCCATCTATGGTGCCACAGACTTCTATCTGCTGGCTCAAAACCATTAACCCCTCCTCCGTCTCTGCACTGCACACTCAATAAATACAGTCCAAACCGGACAGGACAGTCAGTACTTTGTGTTTTTGTTAGAAACCTCGTTAAAACAGGGACTCAGCATCTCAGCAAGTTCAAAAGTTCCCCATGACCCCCGACCCCCCATTCAGGAGCTCAGTTGACTCTCCTGCTTACTGCAGTGAGTCACATTGGACCGTTTCTCCTCCACAGGCCTCACACTGCAGCGCTGCGTTCCGGTACGCCTTCCACACCACCGGATCCTGAAGACACACCGTCCCTCCTCCCCGCCGCTCCTCCGCCTTGTTCCTGTTGATGTCGCCCACGCACACCCAGCCTCCACCTCTTCCCTGTGACCCTTCCGACGCAGCCTTCGGGCTGACGGCCCACTTAGAGTGGTCCTGGGTGGTCTTGAAGGGGAACGTCTGCCCCGGGTTGATGAGTTTGATGTCCAGGACCTTCCAGCCCAGCGAGCAGTTGGAGGGGAGGATCCCTTTGGAGCGGACCCAGAACTGAACCAGGAGGTCCGACCTGAGGGATGGCGCCACCCAGGAGTGGTAGAGGTCTGATGGGGCAGAGAGGACAAGTTCAAACACAAACATCTACAAACTGACAGCTAGTGAAACTCGAGCCGTTACCGTCGTCAAACTTTGCTCCTTTGGCGAAGCTGATGAAGTTGGTGCCGCCTTTGGAGGTCAGAGTCACGCTGCGGTTGAACACAGTTTTCATAGGTGGAAAGATCTGAGAGGACATAGGCTTCTTGTTGCAGACAGCAGCCAGAGCAGGCACCAGGGACGCCAAGGACTCAGGGACGTCACAGTCATACACGTTCGGTTGATTGATCTGCAGCTGCTCTCCTGTGGCACAAAGGTTTAAGGTGAAAGCTGGACTCCAGAATCTGACTCTGATCATGTAGAAGTACAATACGTTCTCACACATTGGCTGACATCCAATTCAAGCACGTTTAAGGAGTTTTCAGAACCAATTTCCTCAAATTCAACGACCACTTGCAGCAGCCTCCTTATAGAATCATCTGCATCTGTTTCCCCATAAGTACTTGGAATAAACGTCCAAATGGACTAGAAATGCATCATGTAAGTGGAAAAAATCTGGTTGGATCAGCATGAATGTAAACCCTTGTTAGCATGAAGTTATTCTGAATGAGACAAGCACAATATTTTGTACGTTTCTGTAAAACATTTCTTGTACTTTTAACTGTTTTACCTCGTTAACTTGTATCCATTTTAACGGTACGATCCGATTATTTGCAGTTTATGAAAGTTCACAAATTTCAACCGGATCATGAAATTTTTCTGCATGAGGTAATAAGAGATTTTTAGTATCATGCAAGTTCGATAAAAAAGAACATTTTGATCACCCAATTAGTTGAGTATCATTTTAATAATAGATTGATCATAATTAGACTGATTAATCGTCTCAGCCTTACAGTTCCTGCCTGTAAATTCAACAACGTTGTTTTTTGTATCTAGATATCAAGCTTATCTTTTCATGTTTTTTTTAAGTTTTATCATTTAAATGTAACTTTGACATTTGGATCTTTTTCATTTTTCACTTTTCGTTGTTTTACTTTGAGATATATTGATATGTGATAATCGATAGTATCGATAATCGATACGGGAAGAAAAAATATTTGATACTCGATTCCATTTTTGATAGCATGAAGGTTAAAAAAAGACAAATAGAAAGAAATACTTTTATAAACATCACCTTTTTCAATAAATGCAGAATAAATTACCTAAATCTATCAAAATTTAACAACATTTAGAGGCTGTCTAAGGTTTTATTTTTTTATTGTTTAATGATCCAAAAGTCAAAAATAGCAAAAGAATTTGCAAACAGCACAGCTTTGGTATCAATACTATAAAAATTAGTACTGAGTCCAGATGCAGTATTTGAGTGTCAATATTTTTTAGAATATCAATATTTTTGACAACCCTAGCAAATAGCACTTTTATTAATAGTAATCATAATTATTACTGTTTTATTTGTTTTAATATTTATTACCTCTAATACCTCCAACTCTATGGCAGTTTACTCCTTTCCATGGGACAGAATTGGACCGATTTGCATGTCTTATTCACAGACAATCTTTGTAGATCACCTGCAACCTGGCTGCTTATTGCACAAACAATTCATTCAGATCATAGCTCCTTATTTGTAATCTTTTAAGATCAAGTTTATATTCCTTAAATTAAACAAGAGACAGCTTTATAAGCACAAAAATATTGTGTTTTGTTTTGCAAACTGTCCCTTAATGAAAAGATTGTGGGTTTGGAAAGATGAGATTTCTAATTAGATCAACCTTTGGTTTACGGCCAATAACCAGAGCAAAGTCATAAAACGACTCATGCTCTCTAAATGAGATCTCTGCACTGGTGATTTAATTATCTAAGCAGAACAGCTTTGCTTTGAATTAAACTAAATAAATAGACTTTCTCTTAGTTCCCACACACAAACTAAATTTTAAAAAAGTTGGACTGATTAATTTTGTTAGCAGAACTTCTGTCAGTTCAACAGCTTTTAATTTGAGGTAGTCTCCCTGAAATGATTGCAAAGCAAACAGCAGCAGCAGAAATCCTGTTTAACTTTATTTCTGCATAAATTTAATGCTGCCGGAGGTAGACAAAAGGCAGCAAAGCTGCGATCTGTCGCTGCTGTTTGACCAGATGCTCTCCGCCCGTGTGTCCATGTTTTCCCCGGACACCCAGGACATCTCAGCTGGAGAGACGAGGACATGATAAAACGAATCCCTGCCGCAGCACGAGGACCTCCATCTCTATGGTTACACACCTCCTTCTAATTACATTATCCCCGGTCCTGCCATAGCAACTGTGCCAACGGCTCAGTGGGCCAGCGCGCCGCGGCGTCCGGGTGACACGGAGACGACACCTGTTTACACTGATTGTTGCGTCATTTACCTGACCGGACTGTTAAACAGCAGGCGACAATAATAAATCCTTCACAAAAAGCAGCAGCTTCCCCAGCGATACAAATCAGTAAGGACATCCATTATCATTTCATTCATTTTTTCTGGTTCTTGAAGAGTTTTTCTCTTCCATTGACTGCTGTTTCCATCCACTTCAATCCAGGGATCTTGTTCAGAAGAAAGCGTTATTTTCTTTATCAAAATACTAACAGGCATGTTTTAGCAGAGGAAAGGTCAACCAGAATAAAGCGAGAAGTTTGTTGTTCTCCAAAAACAGCCTATTTTTGGTTTTTTTAGAGGTAAATCTGAAACCCTTTAAGCGTTTATTAAATCATTGGAATCTGTTGCTGAGGAGTGTAACACACAAACACTCAGCAGCATGTTTTTTTCCTCATGCAAGCCTTTACTTCTGACTCTGGTTGCTTATAGTTGTTATATCATCTACCAGTTCAGCCCATGAGGCAGACACCCTGTTTACTTTTAAGGTTGGGCTTAAAACGTGCTTTTTTGATCAAACTTATAGTCGGACTGGCTCAGGTTGTTCTGAGCTACGCATCTCTATAGTTATGCTGCTATAGACTCAGACTGCTTGAGGACATGGGGACCACTTCTTTAGCATTCTGCTTCATTCTATTTTTATGCTCACGTATTTGTTATTTCATCCCCTAACTTTTCTCTTCCTAGTAGCTTCATCTGGTCTGTTCCTGTTTGGTTGTAACATCATGCTGGAGGAAAAAAATCAGCTTGCTAGCTGCCATCAACACCTTTGATTTTATGTTAGATTTGGGCCTTTTTTGGGACTGTTTAGTCCTGTTTCTCTCCTAGACATAGCTATGGTACCGTGACTACCAGGAGATATACTCTCTTTTTTCCCTTTTGACAGTATTACGATGGACACTTGTTAAATATAACCTCATTTTATCAGGATCAAATGTGTTTTTTTAATCTTTTTTCTATAGGGAAATAGTGTGACAATCTGCTTTAAACAGAAAATAAACATTTAACAAATCAGAGCAAACATACTAACAATGGATAGCAGATGGAGGGAGAAGCGATGCTGGAACTCATGAACCTTTCAGCCGAATAAAGAATAGAACCACCAGAATCGTCGTAAAAACATGTCTGGCTGATGTATGTCTGTCTCTACCATGCATTTCAGTATCCTCCTTTGTTTACTGGAACAACTTTTTTTTAGAGGCCTGTCATTTTCTAATGCTAGTTGTGCAAAAAAATTTTAATATGTTAATTTCTATGGTCATTTCCTTATGTAAAGAGTGTTTGTTTTGTTTTTTAGTAAAACTGCATAGTAATTTTATTTTGAAAGTTTTGATGAGTATAATAAGCTGGATGAAATGACAAACCTCTGCCTGCAAAGTTTTATATATAAAGATGCAGTGTATCTAGGCAACAGAGCGGTGATATATAACTAGCATCATGGTCGTTCCTACAGCCTCACCGATTGTCTGGAAACTCTTTAGCGGGTAGGTCACGCAGATGAAGTTCTGCCCGTTGTTCACTCCGCTTTCTGGGTAATAAAACCATCCTTCCTTTCGCTCAGGGGGGAAGTGAGGGGTGCTGTGGACCAACCAGAAGCCCTGATTCTTATCCAGCAGAACAACACCTGAAGGGTGGAGAGGATTCAAGTGTTAACTCCAACCCAAATCCCTGTTATCTGAAAACACATCCTTTAAATGAAAGAGGTTAAACATCAGGCACGGTCCTCAGATGGGAGCATCTAATTTGGCCGTGATTTGGTCCAGCTGGGATGGGTATATAAAACATCACTAAAGATCAGGAAGGCGATGGCCCATTTTGGTGAAGTAAACAAAAGTAAACATAGTTTAGATTTAAGGACTAAACATGTGTCATGTAAACACGTCAATCAGCATCTGATCATTTTTCCAAACTGACAATCTGAATGGCTTTATTTGAATCAGCCAAGCTGACCTGAGTTTTTCTACTTTGAGCTGCTAAAAGCTTTGAGAATATTTTGATCAACATGTTTACACGACTCATTTTTAGGCCCAGTCACCGTTTTATTCTGATATTTTTCTCCACCTACACGGTACCTTTTGATTTTTAATCTAAACCCATTCCAATTCGATGCTACCTGACCTTTGGTGTGCCCGCGTTCGTTTCCGCTGCTTTCAGTCCATCCGTCTCCAAACTCCACGACAGGTTTCTGGTCATTGTAAAGGATGTATGCTACCTCTGCATTCTGTGGGAACATTTTTTTCCAAGAAAGAGACAAAGTCTGAGTTTGACAAACAGCGTTCGCATAAATAAAAGACTAAAAACAAAGATTAGTAAAATATTTTGATTCCCCCAGACTTAAGAAAAGATTATAATCTGTATCTCAGATTATAAAGAAAAGATTTCACGTTGGAGTCTTCCAGTGGATGAGATCTCAACATTTAGTCATTATGTCGAAAACGTCTGATTTAGGAATGTCTAATCTTTGTGTTTAGCAAAAGAAGTGGAGCTGTCGGCCTATTTGTAGTCTCATGAGTGAATCTTGGTTTATTATTGTTGGAAGTAAAGAACAAATCTTGTAAAAGGAAATTTAAAAAAAAACATGTTTTGTGAATGGAAATTAAAAAAAAATACTTTTTATTAATGGAAATTTGACAAAAATCCAATCCAGAAAACAAACCTTAATAAATTAATTCTTTAAAACTTATATTATTTTCATTGGTCAGTGTATTCTTTTTAAACTGCATGTTACAAATCTCATTTTCTTCACTTCTGGGGACGACTTTCCTCTGGAGGTAGAAGGACGTATTTCTATTGTTCTTCACGGATGTTGGCAAAAACATTTTTTATTGGTCAACAGAAGCGAGTGTTTGCATTGATCTTGAAGTGAATTTGATCTGTAAAACACATTTGGAAAAGAATATTGCATGTTCAAACAATAAAGTGCACCTCACAATGAGTCGCATCCTTTTTTAAAACTGGAAAAATACATATAAGCTGATATCTAGCGAACCGTCTTCCACCAAACCTGTAGGGAGAGCTCTACCTATCGCCCCTAGAGTAGGGAGGAAGAAGAATGCTAGCGCCCGTTAGCTTGTTGTCTCATGGCTTTAATCAGCTCTTTATTTCAGCTCTGTACGAGTTGTTTACAGTCCACAGCTTTAATGCAGAAAATAAATGTCAACATATGCGAATTCTGGACATTTGTTCTGCGTCATTTAGCACAAGGACATGCTAGCAGTAGGCTAGCATGTCCTT
>JAUZNJ010033148.1:0-20289 GCA_034780135.1 Jordanella pulchra
TTTTTATTTTGTTTGACCTTGTAGCCCAGAATTTGGTTGGTTGTGAAATTCAAAGTCAGCTGAAACTGATCTAGTTAAGACATTAAGAAGAATTATGTTCCTCGCCAGTCCTTGAATTTCTCCAAATAGTTGTGATCAAGGAACATTTTAAAGGATTTAGTTGTGCACTGGTTGGGCAAAACATAGCAAAAGTGAATGAAAGCAGTGAAACGTTTGGCTGCAACGTACGTGTCAGTCACACCGTTCATACGTGACAAATTCACCATTATAGAAGATCTTTAAGGGATCTGTTACCTGGTTTATACTTGTCTTTTATTGTCTGTAGTTTCCCTGCTCTTTCCCTTTTTTCCAAAGGCTTTTAAACATGTGCAGTTCTTGCCAGTATGGACAGTAAGGTAAACCCTAATGGGACGTTAGCATAGACCCAGCTGAATAAGGGCAAAGATTAAATAATTCTTGAAAAATTTTTGCAAGACTTAGAAAAAATACAGCTTCAAAAGTTATATAGCCAGACTTTGTAGTTGGCTGTTAGGAATGAACTTCCTTTATAGTCTCTGCTCCTACTGCAAATTGATGAAACAACAGGCTGGTTTCATTTGTAGTGGCATCTGTTGTTTAAAACAGGAGCTGCACTGGATGCCTCGAACCAGCTGCCCAAATACTGTTAAAACATCTGGTCCAAAAAACTAGAACACAAAGAGTGCTTACTCTTTCCTTTTCTTCATTGCTAATTAGCTACCTCACATCAAAGGGAAACACATTCAAATTAGGAGAGCCTGCAACAATAGTTATGCTAACAGATCAGCTGTATTGTTGTGTTTTAGGAAATTGTCTTTATTGTCATTCTTATCTAAATTTCATTTAATCTGGTTAAACAAATAATCCAAAAACATTTATTGTGATTTATTTACTCTATGCATCTTACATCTGAGAGTTTCCTTCTGTATTTCAGGAGGCGCGTAAAGCTCAGCTGGAGAACCATGAGCCAGAAGATGAGGAAGAAGACATGGACATGGACAAAGACATGCAGGACTCTGGTATGTTCTTTTAAAAGGAACTTCTTCATGTTCATGCTGGTTTTTTGTTTTCAGTCGCAGTAAAAACTGGAGTATTATAAATCTTCCGACTGTTTCTCCAGGTGACGAGAAAGAAAAGGGCAGTGGCAGCGAGGCAGAGAACTCTGGCAGCGAATCTGAGAGGGAAGAGGAAGACCAGGAGCAGAGCGGTGAGGAAGATGAAGAGGATGAGGACAGAGGGAAGAGGCGGAGAAAGGCAAGTGGCAGTGGAAGTGAGAGCGGCGAAGAGAGGACCAGAGAGCTGCGAGATGAGGTGGAGATCTTCGGCAGTGACGACGACAGCGACGACAACGAGCCCAAGAACTCGGCCCGGAGCAGCGGGGAGGAGGGCAGCGGAAGCGAGGATGAAGCAGAGAACAGGAGGAGCCACAGCGCCTCTCCAGCACACAGCGACCACAGCAGTGAGCATTCAGAGACCCATGCTCAAAGTGGAAGTGAGAGGGGATCTGACTCCTCTGAGGCCAGCGACAGCGAATAAGATCTGCAGTCTGTTTAAACTCCATCTTCAGCTCAAAAACTCGACCTTCTCCCCCCGTCAGTAAACCTATGGTGTTGTCGACAGCTGTAGGTTCCTAATAACACAAATATCTGCAGAATGCTCTTTGCATTGGAACTTGATCCATCCCTTTTTAGTCAAGTTTTATTTGTTGATTTGTATCACGGTGTAGTAGCTGCATTTATTTGTTGTTTTTTTTTTCACCACTTGTGAAAACAAGCTTGTGATTAGAACAAGCTTGTTTTCAAATCATGGGAAGAAAAATCTTTGTTCTCTTTACGTATCACCAACTATACTGGTATGGCTTTTGAAATGGCTAATAAATCACTAGTTACATTTTGATCAAAGACTTGATTCATTTTCAAATATATGCTAAACTATACAGGCAATAAACATAAATTCTATCATAAATTTACTGAATTCAATTACATTGAATTTGTTTTAAACAAAAAAGTCAAACATATAAATCTTAAAATAAGCATGAATTTTATTTAAACTTGCAGGGATCGTATGTTAAAATATGACAGGATAACAGGAAATATGGGTCAGTTATAAAATGACTTGGAATCCAAAACTGCTGCAAAGAGTAAATATTTTATTGTCAAAAAGAACAAAAAATGAAGTCAAATAATCAATGCTCCATCTTAGGAAATAAAAGCTGATTTGAAAATAGCAGGAGATGCAGTTTCAGCGGAAAAATGACAGCTGGTTCTTGAGCCATTCTTCTGTTAAGTCATCAGCATTTCTGGTTTCAAAGACCTTATGAAATAAAAAAAGATCCTTTAAATGAAATCTTAATGCAAATTAAAAAATTATAGCCTAAAAAAGTATTCTGTACTTTAAATAGTAACTGGACTCTTTCAAAATGACGTGGAGAAAATTGTTACTACTATGAAAGGAAAAAACCCTCAATGGTCACAGAAATAACATGAATTTGACAAAAAAGATAATTTTAAAAATGAACAAATTAAATTCAGACGTTGCTTTTCAATGCTTCAGCAGAAGAAATATAAAAAAAAAATAAGCTCATGCAACGGGTCTGGACAAAAGTGATGGTACCCTTAATAATTTGACCCGCAACTTTTTGAGTCAATCACTGCAATCAAACTATTCCTGTAACAGTCGGGGAGACCGAGCTTTCTGACACTGGGCAGCACAATTCTCCCTTGACACTATTGAGATTTCATTCCACCCTGAAGAAATTCAAGACACTCTATGCCAGATGATATAAAGCAACCCCAGAGCATGACACAGCCTCCTCCGTGTTTCACAGTAGGGACGGTGTTGTTTTCTTTATAAGCTTCAGTTTTTCTCCATCCATGAACATAAAGCTGTTGTGCCTTGAAAGCTTGAAAGTCCCATTTTTTTTAACCAATATAATATTCATCCAGAAGCTTTGTGGCTTGTCAAAATGTAGTTTGGCAAATTCCCACCTGGGTTTTTAATGATTTGTTTTAAACTACAGTGATCATCTCCCTTTAGGACAGATGATGTATTCTGACACTGATCTTCCTTTAAGTTCTCATTTAATCTCTTTAGAAGTTTTTCCAGGCTCGTTTGTTATTTATTCATATTATCCCTTTCTTTGAGCCATCATGAATTTTCCTCCTGTTTTTATCACAGGAAAATCAAGCTGCTTAGAGATGCTCTTATAGCCTTTACATTTAACATGCTTGTCTATAATTTTTTTTATCTCCTGAGACAATTTTCCTTCCTCTGGTCCGTGTTGAGTGTGGTACACACCATGTCACCAAGCAGCACATACTAGTGACTACCTGCAGCCCTATATGTAGGACCACTGACTAGATATGCGATACTAATTAGTGTTCACACCTTGATTTTAACACATCCCTTTGTTCATAATATTTTCAGTCTGTTCTAGGAGTACCATGATTTTTCCAGGTCTTCATGAGTTTATTTTTTAAACCATTCTGCTGAAGCATGGTTGCAAAGCAATGTCTCAGTTTCATTTGTTTATTCTCATAAAATTTCTATTGATCAATTCTTGTGTCAGATCCAAGTTATTTCTGTGACCCTTGTGGGTTTTTTTTTTCTTTTTTTCACTAAACATGGAATACCAACGATTTTGTCCTTGTGTGTATATTTTAGTATTGGAATAGCCAATTGCCTTTTTACTGCAGAATATTTCATACGATGTTTAAACGAATAAAGAAATGTGAACTTTTACTGAACATTACACGACGGCTGGGATACACTGCAGCCAGAAAATGTTGATGCAATATTAGCCATTTTATAATAATAACTTAAAACTAAATGTCTTAATACCTTTGTGAGCTCTGCAGCTTGAACCAGTCGATTCTTGCTGCCTGCATACATCATCTGCTGCTCTGGCTTACAACCTGTCATAATACGAAGGATAGAAAACAAACATATATTGTGTACAAAATATGTCTTAGTTGTGATTTTGCCTTGTAGAACATTAGTTATTCCAATTAGGCATGTTAACCTTTTTGGTTAAATTTTGCCACACCCCGATCTAATTATTGCCATCTGCCTGATATAACCAAAACATCTCTTGAATAGAACCTGTTTGATAACATGAAGTGGCATAAAAGATCCCAAAAGCTAAACATTACAGCTCAATCTGAAGAAGTTCAAAATTACTGACTTCTATCGGTTTCCAAAGCACTACAAGATTATTTTAAAGACTATGGGACTCCAGGAAAGTTCAATAAGAGCAATTATCTAAAATTTGCTGACTTGAAGAACATTTTTTGTCAGTTTTTTTTTTTTGTTTTTAATAAATGTAGAGTCACATCTGTGTGGGCATTTTGTTATTCCCTTTCTCTTTTGGAAATGTCTGTCTGTTAATTACAACAATCCAGTAATTGAAAAATAGATGTTTTTCTAAATGTGCAAATTCCAACTCAGAATTTAAGAAAGCTAACACTATAATCATAGGACCCAGTTAAATTATAACAGTTTATAGACAAAGGTTTTTGGTTTAGGAAGCTCTTATTACTTACCCATTGGACTTGAGAAAATGAAACATAGGGGATAAGACACCCTCCCATCAGCATGGATATATTTGTAGCTATAGACAATATATGTGAACTGTTGTCAAGGAGGATCCACTTTTTAGGAAAAATGTTATGAATTATACACATTTTTGATCTACCACTCAGTTTGTTTGTTGGTGCAGTGAAAAAATATTTTCCCAATATTAACAAAGGTTCTGGGATCGAACCAGTTGGGGAACCTTTGTGCTGGATTTAGCATATTCTTTCATAATCTGCACAGATTTTACTTAAAATAGTTGACATTCCTTTCTTTGCTCCCAGGGACCAAACGCTCTGCCTCTTCAAGTCATTGTGAGCAAATTCTAACTGTCTATGAAAGAGACGAAGGACTATTGATTGACTATTAGGATATCTGGGTTGGCGCTCTGGAAGCTCATTTCTCAGGTCATCCAATGAGATATCCTAGAAGATAGAGACATATGATATTTAAAAGCAAAATAAATAAATGACTTTATTATTTTGTTTAATTTACTTTTAATAAATAAAATTACACCTTGAAGATACTTCTAAATCATTTTATACAATCAATAGAGAAGTCTTTATTGGCATTATGGCAGTCAGATCCGTTGTATAACTTTTACTAGCTTTTGGCATATGTTGACTGGTATTTTGACAAATTATCTTTGGTGATGATCCAAAAACCTTTAAGTCTGGAAAGCCTTGTCATAAACCATAATCCTTTGCTTACTCCACATATTCAAATCAGGGTTCTTAGATGGCTGATCCAAAGCCTTAACAGTACTTACAGTGTTGGAAATGTTTAAAGATTTCTTGGAACTTGATTGAAGATTAAAAAACAAACTTACCTCATATTCTTCTTCGAGGATAACAAGTTGTTTCTCCATGTCTATTTTCACTGAAATAAAGACACCAATTCTCATTGGATACATGTTAAAAAACTACAGTGCAAATATTTGATTTAAAAAATGTTTAAATGTTTATTTTGTTCCAGATCGCAGTGCTTACTTAAGATGGCAGCATTGTTGGTTTCTTTTCGAAATCTGAACTTTTTCAGTTTTTCTTTCAGACTGTCGTCCACTTCACAGACGACCAGAGAGCTTGACTGCAAATATGTTGCAAAGAAATATTTCTGATTAGAACTGCAATCATAACTTTAAAAGCAATTTTTAACGTTCTGACACGTTAAGAACAGGAAGTGTTGTGATGCATGAGCAAGAGTCTAGTTTCCTGTTCGAAAGTGGGAGACAGATCGCTAACATATGCTTTAGTGATAAAGTGAACTGAACATATATCTATTTTTATGTTAATGGATACATTTTCATGAATTTTAGTGATGCTATGCTGAAAATAAAAGCTCTAGTAATTGTGTCAGTTGCACATACCATTTTGCAAAGTTTCCTGTCCTGTGTAACACCTCCTTGCTGAAACCGCTGACAAAAAACAGCCTCTCTCAGTGCCAGAAGATCCTCCTTTATTTGATGAAGGGAGGGCGGGCAGATGCAGCTAAACTCTGTGGTAGAAGTCTTTCCTCTTTTTTGCTGACACAAGAGCCCACTATTGCACAAGTAAAGCTACGTGCTGTGTGTTGTATATTGCTTTTTTTAATCTTTATAAGCATGAAGATCAAACCAAAAAGAGCAGAAATATTTTCACATTTGTCAGGGATTTCATTTTGTTTTTATACGCTTTTTGTTTCCCAACCACTTTTTCCATGCCACAGAGTTGTTGTGAGTTTGTTTCGCTTCTCTACTCCATGCAGATGTTTTGGTCACATGCCTTATGCTTTTATTAGTTGGATCTGTTGACCACTTGCTTTAAGTTGCAAACCTCTTCCTAGTGTCAAGCAGAAAATTAATATATGGATAGATGGAAAAAGGTGATCTGTCCCTAAGATTAAGGTGCAGATCGAAGGTGGGTAGAGTACCCAAAATGGTACTTAAGTAGGAGAAGCATTACTTTATCATAGTTTTACTGAAGTAAAACTAAAAGGTAGCCTTTAAAGAAATTACTCAAGTAAAAGTAAAAAAAAGGCTACTCAAGTACTGAGTAACTGATCTACTTACTATCCATGATCAGAACAACTGATTTAATATTTTTTGAGTAATAAAACTTACAAAATCAATAGTTATAGTAAGTATGAATAGGTTAATTGAAAGCATACTGTTTACTGTATTATCATTTAACCTCCAAAGGACACAGCAGACTAAGCAAAAAAGCATTTAACCAATAAGCCCCCCAAAAGAAGAAAGTGTGTCCCTCAATGGTGCGTATTTGTTTAGAACAAACTTGGTTTCATTAAGTGAAGTTACATACAATGGATGGAGAGAGTAATGATAATTTATCATATTTTTATTCAAGTAAAAGTAAAACGTACAGTACTGTAAAACTACCCCTGCAAGTACATTTTGTTTAAAAAACTTACTCAAGTGAAATTGAGTAAATGCAGAGGTGGATAATCCAGGTACAGAAAGTAAAACGTCTGCCTTGTTTTCCTTGATCCTGTTCACTTAACCAGGTGATTAGCCCCTCAGGTGATTAATCTGCATGGTGGAGCTGGAAATGCAAATGGTTGGAACTCATCTCTGTACTGGATTTTTACTTTCTGGACCTGGATTATCCACATCTGGTACTACCCATTTCTGGTGCAGATTAAACTATTATTCTGCATGTGAAAAAACCAACACTGGTGAAACACCTGCTTATAATGAATATTTATTGGATAATAGTTTTTTACAAAATCAGGGTCAATTTACAATCAGCTGAGCCGCTGTCTTTGGATCTGGCTGAATTTAGATGTATCTGATTGATTTGATTATAAATATATTTAATGTAACGTTGATCTGTTTTAACTGTATATTTTATGTATTATACAAGCAAAACGAATCAATAAATAAAAAAGACCATAGTATATAGAAAATAACAGAAAAAAGTTTCAGAAGGAATTTAGAGGGTAGCAGGCCAGACCACAAACTTGTGTACCAGTGACGCTCAAATTCCCCCCAGATTATGTTAGGTGAACGAATGTGACCACATAAGCCTTCAAAGGTTATCTGATTTCTTTGGGGGTATTTTTGACAACCCACAAACGAGACACCCATGAAGGAAGCTTTGAAATGTCTGGAACAGTGGGTGGAAAACTAGCCTACGTACGTGAAAGCGTGTGACGTTTAACCACGTCTTACGTCAACTCAAAATCGAAGTGGATTTCTCCAGGCGTACACTCCTTGTTTTCTGTATCCCAACTAGCATTTGTGTTCATACGCTTGCTCAGAAATGTTACAGTTAAAACAAAAATCACTCAATGCTGTCAATGGTGGCTCTTAGTGGTTACAACGCGGGGAAGTGAAAACCAACGTTTCTGCCAGCTAAGCTAACGTAACAGCAACCGTTAGCAGAACTATCCCTACTCCTCTATCGAGCTAGCTGTGGATTAGCACATTAGCCTAGCTCGCTAACCAGACACATCTGAGAAAGGTAAACATTTTTTTAATCACATAAGGTATAATCAACATTTCGATGATACTTGTAATGTTATTTGGCTATTGTCCTTTCCCGAGATAAATTGCGAGTAGTTATACAGTTTTCGTCGCTAACTCTTTAAGTACAAACGGAGAAAATGTTTAGGAGCAGCGTCAACGCAAAACAATACACATCCCCAATCCCTTACTAGAGGCTCGGCCGACCAAGCTAACTCCAGTTTACCGCTATTTGTGAATGTTCAGCTGCCAGGAGAGACGTTTGGTTTTTTTTTATATATATATAGATGTTACTGTTAAAATTATTATTCAAACACATACTATTGGTAAGTTATAGTTAGTATAGGATACAAGCATAGTTTTTCCACAACCGGGTATAATGCTAGGAGAAGCCATTTGCCGTGATGAGTGTTAGCTCTTTTAACATGTATTTAAATCTCACATTCCCTTTGCTGTGGTAATATTGTCCAGAATTTATTTTTGTTTCGACTTGAGGGAAACTGTGTTCTAATGGTGTCAAACAAGCATAATTAGATGTATGATTATAATATGATTTAAAGCCATGCTTAGTTTACGTTTTTCTGTCGCTGTTAATAGATTCATAATATGTTGGCCAGCAGCCCTGGATTGACTTGTTTCCCCATACATACATGTTATCAGTGTCAGAATGTTTATTTGCACAAACTTAGGAAACTGCTTCTGATAAAGTATTGCTTGTCTTGAATGTTTGTACTAATGTTGCCTTCATTGTCACTACCCTAGTTTGCTCTTTATATTATTTTAAAATTTCCTCTCACTTTTTCTATCATTGTTCTTTATTTGTTTTTGCAGGGACCTTCAGTACCTAGCATTTTATGTGTCCCGTGAATTTTTCAGCAACCTGTTGTGTCACAGACGGCAAACTTAAATGTGTTTTGTTTGAATAGGCAGCATGAAGAAGCTCAAAACTCAAAGATTTCCAGCATTTCTACAATTGTAAATTGTTGTGTGTGCGTATGTATCGAGTCAGTGAGTTGATAAGTCCCCAGTGGAAACAGTTACAGCTGCAACCTTTTTGGGATACGTCTCTAACGTCTTTAAATAGTTAAAGTTTTGATTTTTTTTTTCCTTTTCTTCTTTGCAAAGATGTCAAGTAGCTCTTCATAGCAGTTAGTCTGCATCAGATTTTTTAAATTGGTTATCAGTCTAAGTGGGTGTACTTTTTACTGAGCTGTTCTAACACATCTATGCTTTGGTTTGAACCAATTCTATTATAGCTTTAGTAGTTTGTTTGGAGTTTGTTTGAAACCTTCACCCTCAGTCATGTATTTGACTTCATCCAATCCTGTAATCAACTCTGAAAAGCTTCCCCGTTCCACAGTATAATGTTGCCACCACTATGTTTCCATCTGGGGCAGATGTGTTCCTGCAACTCATCAAATAAAGCCAGATTGTTGTCATGCTTGGCTTAAACCCATATCCGAGTTATGGTTGATGATGTCTTACAGCATTTGTGGTTTCAACTTCCTCCTGAAATATATAACTCCATCCATCTTCCGTTTAACCTTTACCAGCTTTCCTGTTCTTATTAAAGCATACCCATAATGTGATGGTGCCAGCATCATCCTTGGATGAGGTGAAAGTTTAACTTTTTGCCACATAGGGGTGGTCTTGGAGATAATAAGAAATAATCACACATTCAGATTCACAGTTATGTGGTACTTTGTGTTGAATTTGGTGGATCTAGTATGATGGATTGTTTAGGATTACTATAGTTAATTGCCATTTGTTAATCATGAAAGCAGTGGGTTAACATGTCTGGGGTGCATTTGGTGAATTGTTTTTCATTTTGTTTGTTTTTTTGACAGGAAGCAGATGATGTGAAATAAAAGGGGGCCGTTGGGAGCCATTTCTGATTCCAGCTGACACCCAGTGAACATAAGACATCTTCCTACAGATTCAGACAGTATTCCTGTCTGTAGCTCATCCAGCACCTGAACCATGTGAGGACCCCTCGGTCTGATCTGAGGGGATCCCTGGACTGTTGAAAAAAGGACCCCGCTGTGCGGGGAAAGACTCATCCTGTTTCTGTTTGACAGAGCAGCGAAACTATCAACTTCCTCCCCATCCTAACATTCCCATTTTCCCTACCTAGGGAACACGCCATGATGTTCCGAGATCAGGTGGGTATCCTCACAGATTGGTTCAAAGGCTGGAATGAATGTGAACAGACGGTGGCGCTCTTGTCACTTCTGAAGAGGGTGTCCCGCACCCAGGCTCGTTTTCTCCACATCTGCCTTGAACATTGGCTGGCAGACTGCACTGAGATCCACATCCTTGAAGCTGAGGCCAACAATGCAGGTAACTCAGACTCCCTGTTTGATTGTTTAAAAGTAAGCAGTGTTGATTAGAAAACAATTTCTCTTTTCATTTAATTAGATGGTTTATTTTAAACTGATAAATCTTTGATTTTTTTTTATTTATTTTATTAGCAACTGTCAGCCAGTGGCATCAGGAGCCAAAGGAAAAAGTGGTTTCGTTGCTGTTGTCCCACTTGCCTCTGCTGCAGCCACGTAACTGTGAGGCCAAATGCGAGTATATGAAGCTGCTGCAGAAGGTGTTAACTCACACGATTGAGAGTAGCCTATTTGTTGAAGAAAGCAGACAACTGCTCTCCTATGCACTCATTCACCCTGCTACCACCCTGGATGATCGCACCTCACTCGCCTCATGGCTAAATCACCTGGAGGAGCATCTCTCTAGCGGTTATGCATCTCGGGCACCTCCGAGCCCTTACCACCCACGCCAGGGTTCGGATGAATGGCCCACCTCTGCTGAGGCTCTTGACCCAGGCAATGCATGGCCAGACAAGTCCCCTTCATCTAGCACATCTCCTGCAGGCCAGAATGGACACATGCCTTTTCCAGGTGGGATGTCCTCTCCAGTTAACAGCAATAACACAGGTAATGATAGGTTTTTAGCCACCAGCTCTTGTATTAAAGGCATATCTAAATGTCAAAAGTTGTTGTGTTTCTTTTGGTCATACATGAATTGCTCCCTTGACAGGTCTGGTTGGGCAGATCCAGCCAAGCCCTCTGAAGAAGCCCATGCAGGGGATCCTCTCTAACTCTCCGGCTTGTGGTTCAGAGTGGGGCAGCCAGGATGACACAGGGGGGCGACAGAACTTCATCTCCACAGATCATGCACCTCTTTCCCCTCAGAGCAGCATAGCATCTTCAGGCAGTGAGCAGACAGAAGAGCAGGGCTCCGCTCGCAACACTTTCCTGGAAGATGGCAGTGGCATGAAAGGTCAGAGTTAATTAAACAACAAAGCCCTCGGTTGGCTCTGGTAAAATTTGTCTGCTGTTGGCTCCCTTTAATACAGCCTTACTTTTAATGGTGCTATAACATTCGGTGTACTTTGTTTTGCTGTCTCAATTTCCCCTTATCTCTGTTTGTAAATTGTAAATTCTAAAATTAGATCTACTACTTCGGGCAGGCTTAATCTAGTAGCTATTTGACTATACAGCTTGATGGGTCGTTGAGAGACGTTCTTCATCGGGAATTTGTAACAATAATTTAAAAATTGACTTGCTAGCCTGTGTTTGTATGTGTGTGTAAATCTATGCATATTACTGCATTAATGCATATCACCAGATGCACTAATGCATTCTGTGTTTCTCTTAAAAGCAAATGATTTTCATTAAGATCAGGTTTTTATGAATGTATATTAGTTATCACTCAGAAATCTGAATTTATGTTGGTAAAATCTGCTGGAAAATTGGGAGTGTGAAAGTAGCTTAGATTTTTTTTTTTTTGTGTGGGTTCGTCGCCAAGCCAGAAAAGCCTTGAACGCACACGGGGTTAGATTTTGGTCCTTCTGCTCTGATGTCAACATCTTGTTTTCACCACCTCTGTATTTATTCCACCAAAAAGGGGCGGTTACAAATTATTCCTAAAAGTAAAGCTACATGAGTTAATCTGAAAGACTGTCTGTTAAATTTGAAACGTATTATTCAGTAACCTGCCTTTATGTTTAAAAAAAAAAAACCGTGTCTTAAGTTTAATATTGTGTAAAAACAGATAACAATGTTTTCTTTATCAGTCAGTGTTTAATAAATCTTGTACAATAAACTGTTAGAATATAACTTTTTAAAAAAAAAATTCCCATTATTGTAAAAAGATTAGCACTTTACCTTGATACAAGAAAAAAAATCAAGATTTTAAGAAAAGGGAACCCTATCAATTGATTGATAGTCAATAAAATCAACTGAATTTACTTTATGTTATTAATGAATAACTTTTAACCCTAAGTCTTATAATATGTACGGGGGGGAACAGAGTTCTAAGAAAACTGTTTAATCTTGATAAAATAGTAGTTCTGCTTTGCTACGTCTCTTTTCTCCCGGATAGTTTTGTATTTTTCATCGGCAGCTCTTGAGAACTATTTGGCAGTTGAATAAAGGTTTTACAGTAACGGTAGATGATTAGTTATGAACCTCCCTGATCTAGACGGTACTGGAAGTTTGGCAGTTATTAACTGTAAATGAACAACAATAAACGCTTTGTACCCTGTTAAAATGATAGTTCCTTTTAACACTTAGGCTGGAGGATGAAACAAAGTAGTGTTTTTATCCAGACTGTTTAAACATTTTCATGCTTTCTCACAAGAAGTCATCTACTCGACTATGGAGTGGTCTATTCTTACAGTGGTCCTGATTTACGTTCTGTTTTTACAGAGAAAGGTCATGCTCTGTTCTAAGCGTTTTAGCGCACTGCAGTGATCTGAACTCCTTCATCATACGCCTTGTGTTTTCAATTTTCAACTTCACAGCACAATTTTTTCGTAGAATTTTTGAAATGGCAGGTTTAAAAATTCATGATAAATATAATTTTATTTAGCAGTTTTTAGTTGGTAACTCTTTAATTTCTGCCCAAGTTCGTATTCATTTAACTGCCCCTGTAAAGACACCGTGTGTCTCCTTCTTAGAATGACTTGGTGTTATTCACCTTCCACAAAGGGAACGGTTTGTCTTGGCTGAGTTTAAATCCTATTAAACTCAGTCATATGTTAAATGTTTTTAATCACCTGACATTCCTTGTTTTTGTGATCTGTCTCTTGTGTTGTAGATGTTCCTGCGTGGTTAAAGAGCCTCCGTCTTCATAAATATGCATCCCTATTCTCTCAGATGACCTATGAGGAGATGATGATACTCACTGAGCAACATCTAGAATCTCAGGTGTTTCCATTAGTTCGGTTACCTTCACTGCTTTCAAACTGTGATTTCTGTAGCCTTCAAAGTTGATGATACATCAGCTCTCAATGAGGCATGAAATTAAACAATCCACCCTACAGTTATATTGAGCCAGTCACACATGGTACAAATGGTAGGATGTTTTTCCCCTTCTTGCTTGCCTCTATTGAAACAGATGGTGATTAGGTTTATTTAGTGACTGTAAAATTGCTCACTGTACCCTCCAGACATGACTTCTCATATCATTTTGTTATTTCTCATCTGGCTTTTTCAGAATGTGACGAAAGGAGCACGACACAAGATTGCATTGAGTATCCAAAAGCTGCGAGAGAGACAAGGTGTTCTCAAGTCTCTAGAAAAGGTAATTACTTAAGGTTTCTCTGAAGCTAAAAAGGAAATAAACATGTCCTGTTACCATTCAAAGGCGCTTAAGTTAGTTTTTTTTGTGATTATCTTGTGAAAGTTTGTTTAGTTCTATTGTATATCACAACTAAAGGACATTATTGGAGCTTATTGTTACATAGAGTTTTTTCTACAAGGTTTCACCTTCTAAGACATCAAATATATATTAAAGTTAATATGTACACTTCTGAATGAGTTACCTTTGCATTGTATGATGCTGGTGCCCTCATCTCCCATTAGGATATTTTGGAGGGGGGGAACCTGCGAAATGCCCTGCAGGAGCTTCAGCAGATCATCATTACCCCCATTAAGGCCTACAGTCCACCCAGCGCAGCCCAACCCGTCTCAGATGCCTCCAATTCCTCCACAGAAGGCACAAAAACAGAAACGGATAAAGAACCAACATCCGAGGATTTTCAGTCCCACAACCAACCCCCCTGTGACGGAGACTCTGCAGTCACGCCTGTTTCAGATGGGGACATTGCAGGACAGTTTACACGTGTCATGGGAAAAGGTAGGTTTATAATAATCTTACCTTCAGCTTGGGGCTAAATTAAACTAAAACTGTTAGTTTCTAAACTAAAATTTAAATGTTTTTTTTTAATTCGTCTTACATTGTTGTACCATGAAGATGTTTAACACAGTTTGCAAGAGCAATAAAAACAATCCAGCTGGCCCCTCTCTTTTTTCCCATTGCTGGTGTGAATCCAAGATCAATTTAAGTTTTGTCATCAGTAACATTATATCTGCTCATAGCTATTCACTATGCTTTGTAAGAAGATTAATTCCCCCAAAACCTTTCAACATTTTGTCATGTCCCTTTAATATCTTTTATTGGGATTCTATGTGATAATGGATAGAAAAGCTTTGAAAAACTCTTAAATTAAAGGAGAATTATGCAGTTCTCCATTATTTGATACAAATAGATTATAAATAATTTTGTCATTCTTTGTATTCTGTCACATATCAGTGTAAATCCAGCTTCAATTCTTGTAGGTTTGTCTCTACAAAACAAGCTTAAGACGCCAAAAGACTTAATATTTAGCTCTTTCTTCTGCAGACAGATCAAGCTCAGAATGACTGGGATTGATTCATTTGATGAACTACATTCTTTTTTGGTCCTAACAATAACTGGATTTAGTTCTGTACCTTGACAGGGTCATTCTAACTTTTATTTATATCCCTTTTTTTCAAACATAATCATGGTCAATTACCTGCTTGAAGGTCTTGTTTTAGCTTGTAGTTTTTGTTTTTATTATGAAGATTCACAGGCTTTCCTCAAGGATTATGTTGATGATGGGCTAATGGATGGGAGATATAGGGGGTCGTACATATCAGAATCAAAATTATAATAGTTAACAATGTCACTATGGTTTAAATATTGTTGCTACATATGGTAACTTCGTTTTATGAAAAAAAGGTATGAATTAGGCCCGAATCAACGCTGCATAAATCTAATCAGAGGTACACATATAATGAGGTGAATAAGTAATTCAAGCTGTGTGGTAATCAGGTTAATATTTAAGTAGAAACGGTTTCAGAGAAAAAAAGAGACACTACAGTAAAAATTATAAATGCATTAAATTTATATCCAGGTTTGTAATTAAGGACAGAATCATCTGCAGCTGGGCAGATGTGTCACACATTTGCCTTTAGGATGAGGCAGCTGCCTGTGAGACATGGAGACTAATGACAGCAACAGTACAAGAAATACACCAATTAATGTTTCTAAATGAAGTTGCTAAACTTAAAACACTGAGAAAAGGTGCTAAATCTGTCTTTTTTTTATTTAAGAGAAGAAAAGTCGCTAGAGAGGTTCTGTTAATGACATTAAATTACAGATGGTGAACTGTTAAGGCAGGCGGCTCTTCTGGAATTCTTTATATAGGACTAACAGAGTAATGCAGGGCCAAATACAAAGCTATGACACGCCCTTTTAAGTCGTGATGAATGTTTTAAGTCATTTATCAGTTTTTTTTTCCACTGATCACTGCTGCTTTTTTGGTCTTTACCATCAAACCCTCTGTCAGATGACAAATTGTGCATTTTTCTTACTCTTTCAACCTTCTTTTATTTAAAGTTGTAAATCCCAAGTTAGGAGTTTTTTAATGCTGCATTGGCCTCATATATCTTTGTGTTTTTACCCACGGGTAATGTAAATGATTGTTCTGATATTTCAGTCTGCACCCAGCTGCTGGTTTCAAGGCCAGATGAAGAAAACATTAGTTGTTACCTTCAACTTATTGAAAAATGTCTCGCACATGAGGTGAGAAGTTTTGTCTACCTTTTTTTTTTTTATTATTATTTTAGGCCAAGATTTTGAATTCATGCATGTTTTTTGTTTGTTATCAGGCGTTCACAGAGACTCACAAGAAAAGGCTAGTCACCTGGAAGCAACAGGTCCTTAAGCTGCTGCGCCTGTTCCCTCGGAAAACTATGCCTGACATGTCGGCTTACCGACAGAAAGGGTGAGACTTCAAGCTCTTAAAAAAGCAGAATATGTCACATTAACTTAATATAACCCTCTTGCTGGATTCATCTTTCCTTTTGGTTATCTCTTTTACTCCCTCTTTTTAAAGTCATTGCTGTCATTTCATTAGAGCTAGCGGTAGCAACAGACAGATCTTTTGGACGGTTTATCTCTAATACATCCTCCTTTTATGGTCATCCTGTTTCAGCTGGAACTATGGGTCAAACTCCCTCCCCACAGCGGGCTCTGTGAGTGGAGGTGTAAGCCGAAGGGGCCAGAGGCAGTTCCAGATGGCCCCTCGTGGACTCCCAGCTGGGCGCATGTGTCTTCCTGGTGGGATCGGTGGAGCATCTCCACGCCATACACTCACTAATCCTGCGTTAGCAGGACAGGGCAGACAAGTCAGTATTGCTACTTTGCTACCACTGAATAAAACAAGATCTTGTGTCTTGGATTTAGATCTGATAACCCTTTGCAGAACGATATAACTCCTAAAATTCATGTTTTATCAAGTGAAAACCATGAACTCAGTATTCTTGGTATTAGAGTTTTTTTAACTATAGTCTACATTATTCAGTTTATTTCTCTCAGATATGTGTGGCTAGTTTTTCATTTTTATTTTAAGGTGTTTTTGGAGCTGGCTTTTAAAGCCAATATTATTTTTCTTCCTCTATTTACATGACAAAAGAATGGCACTGTTTACAAACATTACACCAGTCTCAAATAAACATTTTATTTCAAAAAACAAAACATTACAGTGGAGCAATATCTGTACTACCTGTCATCTCAAAGCATGGCTGCTGAATGAACTAATGAAATGGCAAGGCATGCATGTGTTTAATTGGTATCTTATATTACAAAATTAAACTTTTGGTTTCACCAGAACATCATACAGCAGAAACTTTCTATAAGTCACTTTTCCAACAGGTTATATTGTTTTAAAGCTAATTCTAATTTAAAATATACTAAATCCTAATCCCTGACCTGATTGAAATATCTTAATGCTGCTGTTGGTTTGCAGCGAACCTCTAATAACACGTGTGCTCTGTTAGTTAATTAACTGTAGAAGATTAGACGCACTGGAATTGTTTGGTACATCTGGATACGGGATGCTGAATAAGATGTTTACCTAATGTTTTATATTTTAATTTGTAAAACATGCATCAGTTTCCTTCCAAGCAACAGTCGTGCAATAAGAAGTTGTGTATTATTTATTGTGACAACATTTTGGAAAGTTCATAGCTTATGTATAAAAAGGACTTGATGTATAAAAAGAAATGGAAAAACTCTTAAAATGTGGAGTTAGAGAAATTGTTTAAGTATACAACATGAGAAAAAAGGTTATTTGGAAACAAAATAGATATGACACTCAGCTGATAAGAGATATTTTTTGGTTCTCTGATGTAGGATTTAAGTCAGTGGGCTTTTCTTTACAAGTAACTTCATCACTTCTTAATCTGCTGGTCCAAAGTGGTTGATGCTGATTCCAAAGCAAAGAGGGATACTGTTTAACATGCGAGTGGCCTTAAGCTGTGCTAAACCGCGAGGTTACAGGTATAGTGTCCCTAGTGGCTGAAATTTAACTGATGCTTTAACCTGAGTCAGAACTAAACTTATATTTTAAGAAACATAAGCATATATCATTTTAAATTGACCTTTTCTACTCATAAGTTGCATTTTCCTTTAAAATGGGAGATTTATTTTACAGCCTCAAAGATTGGAAGAGCACGTCCATGATTATAAATCAGATTTATTTACCATTGTGTCCTTTTCTCCACAGAACCTGTGGTTTGCCAACCCTGGGGGCAGTAACAGTATGCCAAGTCAGAGTCGCAGCTCTGTGCAGCGGACCCACTCGCTCCCTGTCCACACTTCTCCACAAACCATGCTGATGTTCCAGCAGCAAGGTATTGTACAAGGTCTAGTATATTTCTATTGGTTTATGTTTATACTCATGTTCTTGGACCTTAAAACTATGGTTATTGTTTAAATGCTAATAACTCTACTTTTTTAAATCAATGAGGAGCATTGATGTTTTTTTCCATTACACATTTTACAGGTACATATTTTTTTTTAAAGGCAAGTCTGTAAATTATTTTTTTTTAATTCATTTTGGGTTAGATTATTTGGAAATGGGATCGACTGCAATCCGGCAGAAATGAACATTTGTTAATGGCTATGAAATTTATGAAACTTGAAACCTCATTGATGAGGCCGGTAGAAAATGTCTCATTTATTATTCAGGTCGTCCTTTGAGCCTAGCAGACATTTAAAGTTCTATCTTTATCGACATAGCTACAACTTAGAAGAAAATGATCATTTTCACTTGATTGTAGTCAGGACACATAGCAGACCTTATGCTCAACACTGCAGCTCACTTCATCTAATATAGTTGATCATTTTGGGCTGATTGTACAAACTACTCTTTTATTTTTATTTTTTATGTGTGGGGTTGTGATTTGACTCAGTTTAACTATTTCATATTTGTTAATAAACACAGCTGTTCATTGGATTTAGTGTGCTCAACAGCATGCCTATAAAAACCAACAGAAGCATAAATGGTAATTCAATAGGATTAAGAATATTCTAATATTCTAATTCCCATTTTCTTAAGAATGCCAAGTTCCAGGTGCAGACCTGGAGATCAACCCCACGCTGGAGTCACTGTGCCTCAGTATGACGGAGCATGCCTTAGGGGGTAAGTATCCTCATTAGCTACTACCTACCAGTCCCACTAGTTGTGGTTTCCATACACATTTAAGAAGATTGGCTTTTGGTCTCTTGTGACAAAATGAGTTTCCTCTGTGCAAATAGTGATTTTATATTTCATCTTTTTTTTTTAGTGATTGTAAAATAGGAATCAGTCAGTGTAGTCCTAATGGGTGGTTTTTCAAAGTAGCACTAATTCATTGTTTTTAAATTGTACAATCAACATTAGAATTAGTAGATTCAACATTCTTGGGATACAGTAATGTGTTCATCATGGGGAAATAACTGCAGAAATATTTTAAAACCATAATGAATAAAGTAGTATGTTTATACTGGTAACACCCCCTGCCAAACAGTGATGGTGGAATTGGCTCACATGTTATAGGAATTTGTCCAGAGCACTGGGACTTCGGTTGATTCTGGAACTTAGCAGAACTTTAGTGGTGAGCAGCCCAGATCTGGATTCTGGGTTGTATTTACTCTTTATGTACATTTATGATACTAAAAATCATTGTTATCAATTACTTGATTCTGTCTTAGAAAAATATTATTTTCATGTTAACCTGTGAGACCAAATGCATAGAGGAAACAAAATGTTTTCACTCCCAGACTGTCTAGGTGTATTGCGTTTATTAAACCCAGTATATAAATAAATTACTTTATGCTTCATATGTTTTATTTATTTATTTATTTAATTTTCTCTCGTCTTTTTCACAGACGGAACTGACCGGACATCAACAATATGAAGAAAGGAAATAGACACTTCATTTGAGGCCTGCTCAGTTCAGCACAAAGATAGATGTATGCTCCAAAAACCCAGGCAACGCAGTCACTACAATATGACAAAAAACTGTGTATATGTTCTCTAATATTTTTGTACTTTATTATATACAACTAAGTTTATTAAAAATGGAGTACAGATGACTATTATATTGTAGAACAGAGAAGGTTAACTGTGTCAGCTGTGCCATGCCACCTGCAGCAGGACTGTGGCATGGTGTGCAGCAGTTCAGTTTACCATGATATCAAAAAAGAAGTGGATTGGTGCTGTCATAAAGGGTTCTGCCCTGCATTTGCTCTTCTTCTCTTGCTACCTTTGATCAAGGTTTTCTATCTACAACACACGACAACCCCTTCACCACACTCTCTAGGTTCTAAAAAAATCCAGCCAGAAGCAAGGCACTTTTATTAAATTTGATATTGGGCACTAACTGTAATTGGCCCTCATGGTACACTCTCAGGTTTTCCCTGGACATCGGTGTTAACCTACTGATCCCATAGGACGCTCTAGCAGAGCTTTAAATTAAGGCAGATGTTTCCTTTAGTCCACTCTAATGATTTTGTTGCAGATATGGAAAAGAAAAAGAGAGGACCAAAAGAAATGAGGATTAGTTTGTATTTCAACGTCTGGCCATCCACGGCCG
>JAUZNJ010033148.1:20299-38348 GCA_034780135.1 Jordanella pulchra
CACCCCCCCCCCCCCCCCCCCCATCTGTTGTTTGACTTTGACACATAACGGAAAAAGCAATTGTCCTTGAGCATTTACAAAACCAAAGACAAGGGTTTTTTGTTTGTTGCTTTGAGAAAGATATTTGTAGTGAGTGCAGCATAATAATTAAAAAAAATGCAGTGCGAAAAAATGATCGCCAGCTCAAATTTGTCTCTTATTTTAATGTCCTCCTTCATAAATGATGATGAATCTCATTTTGGGCCTGGGAATCCCCAAAGGGGTGGGGGGTTAGTAAGAGCTCGTGAGGTTTGTACTGTGCAGGAGCTTAATAGATATTGGACTGATAAAAGCATTGAGGCCAGACTGTTTTCAAATAACGACATAAAGCGGGCCTGAGCTAGCTAAAGGAAAACGGTTCTCTGGTTCTTTATGTTTGGCTTTCAAAAATGGAAAAAAAAAAAGCTCAATACAGAAATGCAAAAGAGCACAGCACCTAAACCTCACAACGCCCTTGTCCTTAAAGCGGCCAATGTGATGATTTGATGAATCATTCTTTTTTTAAGGTGCTTGACAATGTCCATACTTTCTGTTTGTGTCTATGTTTCAAGCTCAGAGCTCCACCATTATCATCTGGTATCAGTGTTGAATCATTTAACTGTCTTTTAACAGCCTCTGTCTATGAATGTGACAGAGCCGGAGGTGCATGTCTGTGTGATTATGGTCTTTTGGATCACTTTTGGTTGCTTCATAAAGCAGGCATAACCATATATTATTTCAGCAGAGCCATAGGAGGTCTGTCTAGTAAAGATGGTTATTTACAGATATCTTTTCCAATTGTATTTTTATTCTCCCTTGATATTGATAACTTATGCTTATTTTCTGTAATTGCATGTTTTGCCACACTAATACAGCACTGTTGTAGGTAGAGGACATGATGGCTTACGGTGTCAGGTGTCACCAACAGCTAGAGACCAGTCATCCTGCAAAAAATGTATGTTCATATCGCCTAGATGTCACTGTTTACATCTTTCTGGGATAATCCCCAATTCATAATATTTGATGTCATGAGTAAACTATTGTCTTGCATTGTAATGCATAAAAGAACTAAAGCCCATTCGTACTTGAGACAGGTAGGTGGAGTCTAACAAAAAAAAAAAACATCCTCTCCCCCAAATCTGTGAATTAAAATGGCACTCAAGATTTCCCAGTTTATGCTTGTCTGTATGATGGGATAAGTTAAAAAAAAACAAAAACAGCTGCTCTGGCCATTGGATTAAAACTGTCAGCTGTCATGTCCTGGTAAACTGTTCATATGGTGCCTAAAGTGCAAAACTCCAGCACTCACAAAACATTTATTTTAAAAGTGGTCCCACTCTAGTCATGGATTTCTTCAGAGCAGGCTCTTGGATAGATCTGACTTAGTAAAAACCATTAGATTCACTGTTGGAAAGAACTCCAGTGTGTGAATAATGCAGGCTTTGTAAGACAAGTCAGTCTTATTTTTAACAGTCTATGTTGTTCATTAACTGTATTGTTACAAATGGCTCAGATTGTCCTTTTCATAGCCTCTGTTGCTTTCTACAGCCTATTTATTGATTTTAATGGACACAGGTACAATACAGACTTCTGCAAGTGTGTGTTTATGATGCTGGTGCAGCAGGGGATGACGATGCTTATCTGAGCCAAATGTTGAGTAAACTGAACACTATCAATGGGCCAAGGAAAAGTTTACTTCATGTTTACATTCCAGTGATTCAAGAAATGAGCTGGGAATGCATTTCATGAATTTAGCCTGGTTTATATAAACATATTAAGATCCAAAAGAAGAGGTACAGAGCCTGTGTCGTATGGAGACATCTACCAAGTGTTGCCCAGGGTTTATAATAGTTCGATTCTGCAGCCAGCTGTAGGTTAAACTGCGCATATTTGTCTTGTACAATTTATATTTAATTATAAATTACTTTCCCCAGACATTTTCTAATGTTTTGTGAACTTTTTGCATCACATGCTTTGTTCTACTTTTTTACTGTCATGTGTGTGAATGGTCTGAATTACAACATCCATCGGATCATGACTGTCCAAATAAAGAGGTTCAGTTCTTTTGCAACTAAGCTTTTATGTGTCCATTTTCTGATTGACTTTCATACGTTAAATATGAGTTTTATTATTTCTAAAAAAGCATGCTTTTATTAAAAAAAAAAAAATTGTCTTAATCGCATGTAAGTTTCACTTCCGGGTCAAATGTTCCTGCCACGGATGTTATTCATACTAACAGCAACCAGCTACATTTTTAACGTCCTTTATCGGGGAGGGAACTTCTGTTTTACATGGGAACTTTATCACAACTGCTTAAGGTGCGTACATTTTTGTATCGTGTCAATTAAATCTAAACTTTACATGTATTTACTTTGTTAAGGAAGTCGTTTCAACACTGGACTCAAAAGAAGCCAAGTTAGCAGAGAACTAGCTGCCAAGCTAGCTGCCCCGACCAACTGACTTAGCTTAGCTTAGAGGCTAATTTAGCATGGTAACATTTTTCCCTGCATTTGTTTTCGGTAAGTCGAAGTCACTTTTTGCAAATACAAAACCACAAAATTAAACTTCTAACATAACGAAAGTGTTAATGTCCTGAGATGAAGATGGTGCAATTCCGAACATTTTCCTACAAGAAATTGGAATATGTTGGTGTTTTTTTTAGGAGACAGAACCCTAGTTTTAAATAAAAGAAATCAAACTTTGTATGAAGGTGCTTGGCTTTAAACAGAAAAAGATCGTAACAAAAATATCTACATTGGGATAGGCTTTCAGTTTTCTTATTTCTTGATTACGTTTATTTACATCATCACTTTAAATATATCTTTACTTTCTTTATGAATTCCGCTTGAGTTAAAACTATTAATTTAAGTGATCAACTCCAAATAAAGTTGAGAAAACAGTAAGTTGAAAGAGGAAACCTGTTCTAATATAAAGCAGCTTTAGTTTATTAAGGTCTTATGTTGCTTTATTTTTGTTTTTGCCAAGGATTCAACTAAATTCCACATTTAGATGGGATATCGTAAAATAATATGATTTAAAGCTGATTACATTGTTTACACTATGTAATCCTGATAAAATATTGTGGCAACATTATGATTTTTTTTTTGCAATATTTCAGACTTTTAATATCTAAAACATGTTTTTCTGGATCATAGAAAACCCTAATACTGAATGCAACCATAATGGTCACCGTTGCACAGTGACCATTATGGTTGGGAGATGGAAAAAAAAAATCTAAGTGCCATCTTTCAGTCCTCAAAGATTATTACAAATTATAGGCTATCCAGATGTCAACCAATTATTCATTTGGTATTTCAGGCAGAATGTTTTATGGTGACTGAACACGGCTGAAGAGAAACAATATAAATAAAAAAAAAGTTCCATGTTCAACACTTTTGTACTGTATTTGATGCATAAATTTATTTTCTTTCTTTAATTTGTGTCTTTCGGTTCATCTCCTGCATTTTGTCATTCAGCTTTTGTCAAATTGTGCCCTTTCTACAGGGGTGGGCTGGGATTGAAATTCATTATGGGAGCTTCATTTGGATGGGCCTTTTATCAGATCGCACAACAGATGCAAGTTGAGCTCAGTTTTAAAACAGATGTTTTATTTGCAGCTGAATAACACTTCTTTAAAAAAGTTACAACTATATACATGCATGTTTTTAATGATAGAAATGAAAACTTCTTTCGTTTTTATAAAGGTTTACTAAACAAGCAGCATCTTTGAAAAATCAAAACAAAATATTAAGGAACAAAGCTACAGCTATATCCTGAAATAGACGCTAGATCGGAAATTAAACATTCTATCACCTGATTTAATTAATAGTGAGCCGATTGATTGGCCACTGATCTTAATGGGATGATTTTCATGAGAAAGGATGTGATCGCTGATCACCGATTACCATCTTCTGTTATCAATCACCTTTATCTCTTACTTTGCAGCCTGCAGGGGTTCCCCCAGCAGCATCTCTCGTTCTTTCCTTCTCACTGGGTAGTGCAGCAGGAAATCCAAAACAGTGTCTTGTGGAACTTTTGTGTTTTGAGGTTAATGTCAATTTTGCGTCTACCAGTGAAAAAATTCCTGAGGTGAAGCATGTCAAAATGCATCAATACACTGAGTACAACGTGACATTTTAAAGCAAACATTTGACAGGGTATAAGTTATTCAAGGCACACGTAAAGCAGCGCTCCAGCGGACAGTGGAGTCTCACAGCGAACAGCTCCTTAAATAGTTTTGCTGTGACTTAACATGATGCAGATAATCCGTGGGGTGAAAAATGTTAAGCTCCTCTGCTTCTTCCCTGTGCCTAAAAAACAAAAAAACAAAACAAAAAATACGGCCAGGGCCAGGAAGTTTGCATATCCGGAAAACAATCAGCCAGGTTCTTAGGCAGTTTTCATTTAGTAACTTATAATTGTGTATTTGAATGCAACCTGCATTTGTCTTTGAATGTTTCTTTTTTTCTTTTTGATATTTTATATCGACAGTTTTGTGATATTTATATATGCTAGGAAAAATATTAAGGATATATATTTTTTTTTATCTGTTGAATAAAAATTATTTGAATTTTGTACTTTGTATGTTTTAAATTGGGTGATTTTATGATAAAAAAATCTACCTGATCGTAGTAAGCATTTACAGCTAAATGTAAATTTAAGAAAGTGTTTGTATTTACGGGGCTTGGACAATGAAACTGAAACAGCCCTCATTTTAGTGTGGGAGGTTTCATGGCTAAATTGGACCAGCCTGTCAAACCCCTGTATATGTATAGATGGACAAAATTAAAATCTTTAACAGTAATTAAATGAATATATTGCCTGATTAATCGCAATGAATCACATTGTATGCGCAAAGCAAGCAAGCACTTGACAGGGTACCTCTCCAAGAATTCATTCAGAGGTAGTGTAAAGAGAATTTTATTTCAATGTTCAGTTTGTCATATAAACTAGTGCCATAACATTTGTAGTGCAAACATTTTCAACATCAGCACTTATTTGTAATACATATTTGGTGTAAATGTCTTGAAAAATGTAAAATAACAGTAATAGACAAGGTTGCATTTCCTGTGAAAATGTTTGTACGCTAAACTGCAAGCTGAAAAGTGCAAAAACAAGCAGATGTTGAAAGAAGAAACTTCTGAAATGGTATGAAATAGAAGAAAACAAAAATGCTTAATTTCTTTCCTGAAAAGTAGCAGCAGAAGCAAGCTGAAGCCAACAGCAAAAACATGGCTAAAATATTGATTGGCGAAAAAAAAAAAAAAAAAGAAAAGCTTAATTTCTGTCCTAACATAGAGCAGAATCAAGCCAAATTTGAAAAAATAAGCACTGCTGAAATCTAATAAATGAGCAGAAATAGAAGAATTAGAATGGGGAAAAATGGATTCTAATACGGTTGAAGGAAAAAAAAAATGAGTGGCATGAATATAGGAGTGAAATGTTACAGAATATGGTATTGAAAGAGGAGCGAAGTGTCTCTGCTCATCTGTTGTTCATTGGCATCTCTTGAGATCATTTTGAGCACTTCATAGATGTGATCGTTTGCTTCTGAATTACTCCTCCTAAAGTTCCCTTGGGAGCAAGAGATATGCTAAAAGGAGACAACACATCCCCAAGACATAAAGAGATTGAGTTGAGAAAGCCATTTGAGCAATACTTGAGAAGTGGGAGAAACAGAAGCGATCTCATAATGTTATGCCTCTATTCTTAATTATGTCTTAATTATTTTGAAAGAAAACAAAGTAACTTGATATGAGATTATCTGAGACTTTTTCTGTAGCAGCCTTTATTTCTAAGTAAGCTGAATAGATTTTGGGATGAGTTGCAACAGAGCGTCAATAGTCAGGATTTGAACCTACAACAGTCCTTAGCTGAGGTCAAAATCTTTTTGATCTCATATGGTGTGAAAATAGGAGACTACAATAATTTAAAGCGTCCTGCACATTTAATATTGGTGCAATTTATTGTTTTGCATCCTATGTAGAATAATTTCTTGTGATGCTAAACAGTGATTTGATTTCTTATTTTTTGCAGGTTGTTTAACATCTAATCTTGGACATGTTTAGAAGCATTTGAAGTCAGCGATGTGGATAGAAGAATTGCTGAAAGAAATCTGCACTTCCACATTATCCACTGGCAACTTTCTAGAGTGGTACAGTTGGAGCTGCATCTCCACATAATCCACAATGTCATTACCAAAAGAGTCAGGAAACCGAGGGAAAGATCGAGAGAGGGGGGCCCGGCCAAAGGTGAGACAGAGCCGGTCAGAGGAGAGAAGAGACTCGGGTGGTGGTGGGAAAGGCGGAAAGGGGAAGAAAAAAGGACTCTCGTCTCATGAAGCAGTAGCTGAGCGGCCCGTCAGTGATGGGTTTGAGTATGGGGAACTGTTAAATGATCTGGAGGCAAAGAGCCAAACGTCCTCCTCCCCTCAGGAAACCTGGAAATGGCAGAGCTTTGATGTCACTGGATCATTTTTGAGCCAAAGTGTTGCTATTAAGCAAGGTCAAGGCGCAGTTAACTCTGACACAGAAATACATGCTCTCTGTGAGGCAGAGGGCAGAGGTTCAAACAGCAGTCGCACTCTCAGGCAAAAAATCCAGGATGCAATGGGCCAGTGTTTTCCAATAAAGACGCATAGTGCTGCAGTACCAGCTCCAACCCCTCAGGCCTTTTTATCATCAGCTGCCTGCGCCTCCTCCAGGCGGAAGATCCATCTCAGTGAACTGATGTTGGACGACTGCCCATTCCCTGTAGGATCAGAGCTGGCTCAGAAATGGTATCTCATTAAGCAACACACAGCCCCCATTACCCAGCCTCCCCTGTTAGATCCCTCCGTAGTATGCAATGTCCCAACTTCAGCAATGGCTGCCGTGGAGGACGTGGACGACAAGCTGCGAGAGCGCAGGCGCATCAGCATCGAGCAAGGGGTCGAACCACCTCCCAATGCAGAGATCCACACATTTGAGGTGACGGCGCAGATTAACCCCCTGTACAAGCATGGCCCCAAGCTGGCTCATGGCATGAATGAATTAGCTGGGACTGACAGAGCTTCTGCCCAGCAGCAGCAACAGCTTCTTCTCCAAAGACAACAGCAACACCAGCTCTTGCTGCAGAGCTGCCTGGATACCCTCGATGAGGTCGCAGCCTCAGCGTCTGCTTCTCTCCACTCCTCTGACATAACCTCTGACCCTCTGGTCGACCCGGAGTTGACGACGAACAGTTTGACCTTAAGAGCCACGCTTCCAAGCACAGAGCATCACAAATCCCAAGAAGGCTACCGTTTTCACACTCAGATCGATTACATTCACTGTTTAGTCCCAGACTTGCTGCAGATTACCAATCTCCCGTGTTACTGGGGGGTCATGGACCGCTACGAAGCAGAGACACTGCTGGAGGGAAAGCCTGAAGGCACCTTCTTGCTGCGCGACTCTGCCCAGGAAGACTACCTCTTCTCTGTCAGCTTCCGTCGCTATGGCCGTTCGCTGCATGCACGCATTGAACAATGGAATCACAATTTCAGCTTTGACGTCCACGACCCCAGTGTCTTCCATGCCCCCACAGTTACGGGCCTGTTGGAGCACTACAAGGACCCAAACTCTTGCATGTTCTTCGAGCCCCTTCTGTCCAATCCCATCCACCGCACACACCCCTTCAGCTTGCAGCACATCTGTCGAGCGGTTATAAGCAGCTGCACCACATACGACGGTATCAACATGCTCCCCATTCCAAATGCGCTTAAAAAACACTTGAAAGAATACCACTATAAGCAGAAAGTGCGAGTACGAAGGATGGATACGTGGTGGGAATGAGAAGCAAGTTAAAACAAGACTCAAGAACCCTGTTTTTGAAGTACTGTGCATAAACTCACACGACACTGTATTTATTTATTTTATTCCTGCTGTATGTAAAAACAATTGTACTAAACCACACTGATAAGACAATGTGTTATCTCACTGATCTTGCACATTCAGCGTGATGTTAAGCTCAAATTAAACAGTTTCAGATTCATGCTGTCCCGTGGACTGCTTCTCATCTGTCTTCAAGCGAGACTAAATCATCTTAATTATTTGATGAGGGTTTGAATGAAGATGATTATAATGGAGCTTCTCATCGATCACACACTGAGAAGCTTAAACACATCCTCACCAGGATCGTCACTGAAGTGTTGAAGTGCAACACTTTTGCTGTATTACAGTTCTGTGTAAAAGTCCTAATACTCCTTTACCTTTTTTCAAATTTTCTCTTGCGAAAACCAAATATTTTATTATATGTTTTTGGTAAGTTTGTGGAAAAGATATTGGTCTGCAGTTGAGGAATTAATCATTCAGATGCTTGGTTCTGTATAATGAGAAAAAGTGACAGTTCATCTTGTTTCATGATGGCTTTAATACAAAAAACAGGTAATTAAATGTATATTAAAACATTTTTACTGTTTAAAAACTGAGTTCTGGTATCAATAATTTTGAAATTTATTTCATGTGTTTAATACATTTAAATTTAAAATAACAATTTTTTTGAAACATTTGATAATGCTACTTCTTGCCCTTAATACTGAGTTTAATTAATTTGAGGTTTGTGTTTGACTCCTCAGTCATTCATTGCTCTTGGCATCAGTGCCATGCATTTCTCTTCAAAAAATGTCAATTCCTTCATTCACCATGTTATTTTCCCTGAGGATCTTGGGCAGTACGACTGTTTAGAACAGGAAAAATACGGAAGAGAAAAAACAACCCTGTTGGAAGGAATAGTCAGCCCCTCTAGCTTTTTGACAGCAGCATACTGCTGATGAAATGGGCATATGACATTATGGTCTAGCAATTTAAATCACAACTTTATTATTTCACTATTTTGGTTCATAGAAAAATCAATGACTGGAGGCTTATTGATTGCACCAGAAGTTGTTCATGCAGTGAAATATATATGTGATAGAAATAGTCACATGCTAGAACCGAAATTCTAAAATTTGCGTGACAAAATCCATATTTAACCAGCTTAAGTTATTAAGCGTCACTCGTTTGAGACCATCCCCCAGTGGACCCACAACCTTCAGCAGGAACCATGACGGACTGGTGCAAAGGATTTGGCAGCAGTTTTAGGAGACCTTGGTGATACTGACACTTAAATTGGCTCTGGAGATGTGAAATGTCCCCTTGCTGGGAGTTGTGAGCTTGTGTGGGAAATTGAGTGGTACCAGCTAGAAACAGGCTCACCTCCAAGCACAGCCTGGACTCTGGAACCTAGCTCCTCGAGAAGAGCTGGGTTCTTTCCTACTCTGGAGTGGCTCATGGGGAGAGGCAGAGACATGGGATGAGTCTGCCTGCTCATCCCCCTTGTGTTTGACTTTCCTCCAGTGGAAAAGAGCAACCCTCTTCATCCCTTTGTGAAGAGGAAAGGACTCAGACTGTTGTCCTGGCTTATATATCAGGCCTTTATTAGTGTAGTGGGGGTGCTGGATAGTGCCCCTGTTATGCAAATAAATCCTGTTATGACTTTGTTATTTAATTAAATGTTTCTCAGACTGTTGTGTTCTGTTAATATGCCCAACCGGCTTTGTGTTAGGACAATAAACAAAAGTGTGATTTGAGTTCAAGCAATGGTCGAACAATTAACATGGATAAACTATCAACTTATATTCAAAATATAAGAATTTATTTTAATGAATCATTCAACTGCAGATCAAACATTTGAGTTTAAACATATAGTACGTATAGAATCAAATGAAAACCATTATCAAAATAGTGATGAAATTATATCGCAGTTCAGGATGAGTTTTATGTTTGGGAACCAAAGTTTGCATTAAATAGTTTGGAATTTCAAATTAACCTTTAAACTAATTAAGAGCAATTAGGACATCAAATGAATGTGTGAATCGAGCTCAAAATCATGGTCAAACCGATAATTCTACACATATATAGAATAAATTCCATTCAAAATATAAGAGTTCATTAACAAAAATCATTCAGCTCCAAGTCAAACATTTGAGTTGAACAATCTTGACTAATCACTAGGGAAACTTAACTACAACTAAACTAAACTACTATATATGGTCGAGAACCATAAAATCCACATTTGATGGCATTCCAAACGAATTTTGAATGTGATCAGATTAGCTTTCGGCTAAGTTAGAGCAATCGGAATGTTTTCAAACCAATTTACAATGCAAATCCATGATGTGAATAAAATATTATTTAGCCAAATAAAATTTCATTAAATGATTTACTTACTCAGAAATCAATAACCTTAAGTCAATTGGTTAGTAATCTTTGAGTGAGCTAGCAGTTAGCGGAAATTAGGATTTCATTAAATGAGTGCTGGTCATAGTTTGGTCATCAAAATTTAAAAATAAAGCTTTTTAACTTTATAACAACAGACATGTTAGGATAGCGTACTATGCGGTCCATCTTTGTCTTACACAACAGTAAACCAATCTTTAAAAGACAAATTGTTTAGCTAGAAACTCTCCCTGATGTGCCGGACCTTGTGCTTCTGTCTATGTCCATTTTGGAAAGTTTGAGTTTTCTCCAGCTCACAACAGAGTGCAGATCTTTATATTTCATTCAATTTTGCAGCTTTCCTACCTTTCTTTCCCTTGTTGCTATTATCGTTTGAACTAGGAATAATAAAGAAAGCCAGTATTTCAGCTTTTCATTCATCTTCTGTAATAGTAATATTAAATTTTTAAAACTGGATATCCATAATTTTCTTTAATACTATCAACGTCCACATTCACAAAAAACAGCCAGAGTTCGATACAAATGTTAAATCAATTGCAGACTCAGTTCATTTTCTTACATTTGTCCTCATTTCTCTCCTATCATTAAGACATACAAAACAACTATTTTCAATTAATTCTTCAATAATCTACCCATTTTTTTTCACTAGAACTTCCCCAAATTGTACTATTTGTATTAAAATCTCCACACCATATTACTTTCCCTTTCATTTACTCCGTCATCTCTTTCATCTGCTTTTGTGATAATATTTTACATGGATTATAAACATTTATTGTTTTACATTTTTAATCTTTTCCATAAACTTCATTCACTACACATTCCATTCTGTAATCCTTTTTTATACATATCATACATGCTCCTCCATCCCCTCTTGTCTATTCCTTCTTATAGTATTATAACCTTTAAACATAAAATCTACATTTTGCTTTAACCATGTTTCCTGTATACATATAACCTCTGGTTTCACTTTAAATCTGTCAACATACCCTTTAAATTCCTGTCTGCTTACAATTAAACTTCTGGCATTCCATAACAGTAATATTAAGATATACTTTTAGCATTAATGCTCTCCCATGATACTTCCTTGAACCCCCAAAGCCTTTTAGCTCCTCTAATTATTCCCCCTCTTTTATTTAACTTTTTTTTTGTTTTGTTTAGCTTAATCAGAGCAGCTTCATAACATAAGCAATGAATAACATTGCAGTTTTTCAACAGACCATGTAATGTTTTCCTCTGAATCTGTTTTATTTTGCTTGGGATTTTGAGTCCTTAACTTATCTGCATCTCTTTGTTTTTGTCCCTGAACAGCTTCATCATTAGTTATGCTTTTATTTGTTTTAATCTGTTGGATTTCCTTTGCATCTGTCCGCGTCATGAACAACCTGCTTATGACTGCGGATCAGGGCTCACCGTCACTTCTCCTATTACTGGATCTATCATCTGCTTTTGACACCGTGGGCCACACAATCCTACTTTGTCGCCTTCAGTCTGGAACCACACTCAACTGTTACCCATCATACCTCACTGGCAGGACAGAGTCTGTGACCCTAGGATAGTCTAGATCATCAACTCAGTCAGTTGCGGAGTGCCCCAAGGATCAGTCCTCGGGCCGACGCTCTTTACTATCTACATGCCCCCACTTGGTCAGATTATCAATAAACACAAGGTTTCTTTCCATTGTTATGCAGATGACACCTCAAAAAAATTGCAAAATTCTGCCCCTCCCTCTCCCAACATGATGCAGAAAAACTAGTCAGTGCCTTTTTCTCCTCCAGATTGGACTACTGTAATGCCATCCTCGCCTGGATCCCTGGCAGTAGTCTTCAAAAGCTGCAGCACATTCAGAACTGTGCTGCCCGGGTCCCGGCGAGGAGCCTCAAATATGACCACATCAGTCCAGTCCTCAGATCCCTTCATTGATACAAAACAATCCAATACAAACTCTGCCTCCTTACTTATCAATGCATTCATGGAACTTCTCCTGGTTACATCAGTGAACTCCTTATCCCACACACCGCCCCAGGAACCCTCCGCTCCACCACGTCCACCTAACACCTGCATCAACCCAGAACCAGGTTCTCCACCATGGGAGACAGGGCCTTCCAAGCAGTTGCCCCCCAGCTCTGGAATGCCCTCTCTGAGATCCTGAGGTCCCCACAGAGTGTTGAGGCTTTTAAAAAAGATCTAAAACATTCTTATTTAAAAAGCACTTTTAAATAATTCTATGTTTTACTTGTTTTGACTGTTTAATTTATGACTTGTTTGGTAATGTTATGTTATGATTATGTTATGCTCCACTATGCTGGTTTTATTTTCCACGCTGCTATGTGGCACTTCTAGATTTCTCTAAAATGTAAAGTACATTACAAATAAAATTCATTATTATTCTTCCTCCCTTCACAGCCCTCATATGTGACTCTATGTTGTCCTCCACAATTACAACATTTTTCTTGCATTTCTTCCCTACAGTCTTCAATCTCATGATCTTCTCCACACTTTCGGCATCTTTGTTTCCCTTTGCACACAGCAGCTATGTGTCCATATCACTGACATTTAAAACATCATTGTGATGGAGGGTTAAAGGGCCTCACTTGAAAACTCAAATAACCTATTTTTATATTTTGAGGCAAAACTGTTTCTTCAAACTCAACTAAAACCGACAAATGCCCTATTCTTCTGCTGTTTAAATCTTCATTAATCTCTTAAGATTTTTCACCTGTGTTCCAGCAATACTTTGTTTCAGTTTATCTAAGTCCTCATCCAAAGGGATTCCCTTGATAAAACCCTGAACCATTACTTCTCTGTCACCATTTTTTTTTATTACAAATGCTTTCAACTTAAAAAACCTTTCTTTTTTGTTCTTCTGTTTTAAATTTCCATCACATAGTACCTTTACCATTTCTACATCAATAACTTTCCTTTTATTTCTCTGGATAATACGAGTGGGCTCAGCTGACCTCGTTCTTTATCATTTCTTAATTTTAATATTATTTTACAATATTCTTTTGGAGTTCTTCTCCTAACTACTCTCTCTCCTTTTGAACTGTTTTCTTCCAGTTCCCTTTTATTTCTCTGGCTATTACTCAATCTCCCTTCCTCCACCTTGCCTACTCTTTCCTCTTTCACTACTTACTGGTGTCCACTCATTAAAATCCATATCTTCCTCATTTCTTTGCCTTCGCTTCCATTCTGAGACATTCACACAGCAGTTACTGCCGTAACCATTGAAAATTTACAAGATGTAGAATCAAAAATAAAAAAAAAGCCACCAAACACCAAAAGGTAGCGCTCCCGCCATGTTTTCCTATTGGGATTCCTTTCTGAATGTGTATTCTCGCGAGACAGCTACCCTCCAATCTTATCCAAAAGGCTCCTCCACTCTCTTCATCTCTTCAAGCACTAAAAGCTTCTGAAACTCAAAGAGCAATGTTGCAAATGGTCTGTTTTGCAGAAAGTTGGTTCTGAAACAATCACAACTTAGCTTTGGTCCAGGAGATCTGGACTTGCGGCCTAGCACCATGATCTTGTCTCTTCATATGTGATCCTCCCAGGGTGTTGGAAAGAGAAAGAAGTCTGTATGCTGTGGTGTTTTACAGTTCATAGCGTGGGGTTGTAAAGCACATCTCAATGGGTGTTAGCTGTAGAGTTGGCTGGGGGTGGGCTGCAGAATTTGGATTCCAGCAAAGTCCAGAGCAGCACTGTGAGGCAAAGTGCACCCTTTGCCCCTAGTGAAAATACTTAAGACAAAGATGGACATTGGTCCTCAATGTCCAAAATTATTATAATGGTTTATATCCCAACAATGGCATATAGTTTGACACACCTGTCAGGAATTTCCATTCTACTGGGGAGTTTAATGCCCATGAAGGAAATAACATTGATATGTGAAAGGGCATGATTAGGAGGAACAGCACACCAGTTCTGCAGTCTTTCATTATTGGACTTCTGTGGACGTTAAGGAAAGTACATAGTAAAAATGATGTTCAAGCATAACAGTATTCATCAATCACTTGGCTCCAGGACACCCTAAGCCAATGATTGTCAATAATTGAATTTGTAGTTATATCTTCTGCATATATCCGCATGTCTTAGACATTAGGGTGAAGAGAGGGGCAGAGCTGTCCACTGATAATTGATCAGGTGGTGAGTTAGATATGCTGGAAGAGGAGGAAGGGAGGGTCTGCTGGTAACATTTGGCGGAGCCCTCAGTCATGGACATGTTCAACTCTGACCTCGAGGAAAGCTTCTCTTAGATTCTGGGAGAGGCTGGGGACATAGCGTCTGAGTGGACATGTTCTCTTCCTATATTTTCCATGCAGCTGCCCATAGCTGTGGCCTTGAAGTTAAAAGGAAATAAGATGAAATTGTGTCTCACTATTATAAGTATTTATATTATAAATGTGAAAAATATAAACGTAAAAGAAAAAATGAACCATTGTTTTATAATTTTTTGGCAAGGATACCACCATATTGCAGTACTCCAAGCTGTGACGTCACAGGGTCGGTTGATGCTTCAGCGAGCAGTTGAACACATTGGATACACCAGTGATATATCACAACTGCAAAACACTTAAGAAATTTGGTATGATGGAAGATAAAGCTAAAAGGACACTTGAGCATCTAAATCCCATTGCTTATGCTTTTGAGCCTATTTGCCGTGTGACTGGAGGCGCAGTAAGGAGAGAAGAGGAAGTTTTGGAGCTGAGGTTTTGACTATCTCTGCTATCCAGAGCACTGGTTGTGTATATTATGTAAAGCAGAATACTTTTGTGTCTGGCAAGCTAGCGGTCCATTGGACAGCCGGTTATAGCCTGAAGCTGCTCCTAGTGTTTTTAATTTTATCGCCTAAAAACTAGGCTCTACTGACCAGTACTAACAAACACTACGAAAGGGGATCATCAACAACAATTAGCCATAAGGACATGGTGCGAAAAAACGCTAAGCAAGCAGAGCAGAGACATGTAAAGTTTTATTAAGTCATCAACTATGCCCCTAACTCAAAAACACGCCCATCACTAGAGCCCAGTTATCTGACTTTATCCCTATTCAAGCCTCTAAATAACACACGTCAGACCTGTTTCCATTCCATGTTGGTCTCCGGCAGTGGCTACCTTCTGTCACCAGTCCTGTTCCTAACTTTTGTGGACAGGATTTCCAGGAGCAAGCTAGGTGTGATATCACCTAAGCTACCACAAGGAGCCAAGGTGGTCTGATTTGGAGACTATTAGATTTTGAATTTGCTTTTTGTGGAGGATGTGGTTCTTCCTTTCCTCGCCTACAGCATGCACTGGGGTGGTTTGCAGGCAAGTGTGAAACTACTTGGATGAAGATCAGCTTTTCTTCTAAAGGGTTTGTTGTTGTAAAGAGGGAGCTGAGCCAAAAGGTGAAACTTTCAATATAGTGTCAGTCTATGTTCCCACTGTAACCTTTGGTTATAAAATTATCTGGGTCAAAACCATAAAAACAAGATCCCGCATACAGGTGGTTGAAGTGAGCTTCCTATGCAGCATGGCCAGGTACTCTCTTAGAGATAGGGTGAGGAGCTCGGTGATCTGAGAAATGCTTGGAGTAGAGCCGCTTTTGTAAAAGAATTTAGCTGAGGCTGCTCAGGCATCTGTTTGCCCCCTGAACACCTGCCTCAGAAGATGTCCCAGGCATGTTCCATTGGGAGAAGACCCAGAGGAGGCGTCTTCGGAAAAGGGTTAGACCAAGACCAAGTTATTGAGTGGATGTATTTAAATTTTATTTCAGTATTATGCGGACAAAAATGAAAGTAGCTGTAAATACCCAGAATTGTTGCTCTTATTATATATAAATAAATGAAGTACATTTACCTTAGTTTGGGCCTTGTCTTTGTCTACTGCCTTAGCATGAGAATTTTGAATTGTTGATCAAAGAACTGCAGTTGCACTGCACACCTTTGAAGGTTTCTTGCAATAGATGATATATCACCTTTAATGAATGGGTGATAACAAGGGTGGAGCCCCATGATCTCACAACCCAAAATAGTTAATTGGTGGTAATTCGTGTTGCTTCCATCAATCTGTTCATCAGCCACCCACACACTTATTTTCTCATAGCTTACAATAGTTTTCTTATTATCACATAGTACTTTCTCATGCTAAAAATAAATCAGGTAGTTTCTAATTTACATAGAAAGTTAATGTTGATGCCAAACATCACATTTTAAAGCAATGTCTTCATTGAAACTTTATTTAAACTGGACTGCTTAATATTCCCTCTTTAGGATTCACTATATCACAGTTGAATCCGTTGAAAAAAAACAATTAGTCACATTCAAATGCTGTTTTTTCACTTAGTATATTTATAGGTAGTTCAATGCCAAAGAATCGATACTTCTTGATGATTTCATTGCAAACAATGCAGTGCTACCAACTACCTTCAGACATAATATAATATACAAATACAGTCCAACTATATGCAGTTTAAACACAGCATAGAAACAGTTGTTAACAGGTCAGAGGTAACATATACAGCAATTTACGTTATAGAATAACTTTTCTGAGTTTTGAAAATCTACCAAAGCAGTACTCAGTTTTCACCTACAAATACGATACACTGGGACACTGCTGTCCACTTAAATTGACTAGATATACATTTGAAGCTAGTTCAGAGTTGAGTAGGTCATCCATCAAATGGTTGGAAAGAAGATCCTCTGTTCAATTGAGATAGACTTAAAATTTTTGGTTAAAATACAAAAGAGGGAAATCAAAGTATGCACATAACTCTTAGTGCCTAATACCCAGGTTAAAATATGACAGGAACGGCATCAGATTGTAGGAACGCTTTTCTTCAGCAACAACTACCATGCTGATGCAATAAATTTGATGAAAAATAACCCTTAATATTCAAACAGTAGCTGTTAATCTACTTTTATCAAAGCAGTTGTTGGAATAGCCCAGTTGAAGAACAGGCCTACATTTCATTGATATCTTTGCTTTCATTTTAACACTGATGTCTAAAGATGCTCTCCATCCAAACAGACTGAGTTTGAACTATTTTGTGGAAGAAAGTAACAAGCAATGTATTACTATCCTTGTATTATTATTGTAATATATTATTATATTACATTTTATTATTGTGTACCCTTTGTTGAATAATAAAAAGTATTATTCAATACCCTTTGTTGGTTTATTTCCCCAGTTTTATATAAACTACAAAGTTTGCACTGAATATGTAGCATTCTTCATGGCATTATGTATATCTATTAGTTTACAGGTCTTAAAAAATGGACCTGTTGACAAAATTGAGTAGATTCAATTATCATGCTGATGTGTAGCAGTGGATTGACATCCAGAGTGTTTGCCCTGACACAATGACTTGAATTATTTTTTTGATGCAATGATGTACTTCATGTTTCTATAGTATTGTTTAGACCTTTTGATGCTACTGTTGATGTTATTTCTGGTGCAGCAAAGATAAACACATAAAAACATATTTAGACAGATCTGTAAAAGACTTAATAGTTTCACGCTAATAATCCATACTTTGACAATAAGTTAGACTTTTCAGAAATCATTCTGAACGGCACACATTTCATTTACTTTCTGCCCCCTTCGCACAACCATCTGTGTGATCCCTTGTGAGGTTAAATTGCATGGAGTCTGTGCCAACTGTCCTCATTAATTTTGAAGAAGAGGATCAAAAGTGGCCTTTATGAACTTGTCACCGGTAATGCAGTTGTATTATCATAATGCAATACCTGACTGTTGTGCTGCCTGGTTTCATTAGTCTGTCGAATTGGTCTTTCACACACATATATATATATATATGTA
>JAUZNJ010033149.1:0-13312 GCA_034780135.1 Jordanella pulchra
TCGGAAAAGGAAGCGCAATTCTTACGGTTTAATATGCAAAAAAAATAATTGCTCTACCTTACGTGGTTCGAATTCTATCGGCATTTAAAAACATGTAAGCATTTGGGAGCGCGGGCGCTCCCATCGTCCGTAAAGGGTTAAAAAGATGTCAAATAATGTGAATATGTACCTTTAATATTTATGTACTCCCACCGTTTTCATGTTATAGTGTTAACATTGCTACTAAAAAGTTGGAGTCTAGTCAAAAAAAACATATTTCCTATATCATTAATCAGGCTGATTAATTAATGCATATTTGATTTTAAAATGATCTAAGGTGTTCACTAATGCCTGTCTCTATCTTATCATCCAATCACCTTGTCGATCATGCCCTGTTTCTTTATATTTATTATGCTTGTTCCAGCTTAATAAACTCGACCTCTAGCAAACAGCAAGCATGCGTTCTCTTAGCCTAACTTTATCGACATTATTGGAAAGCAGGATTTCTATTGGAACTGATTCACTTTGAAGCCAAACATAGTTTCATTAAATATTGCTTTCACCAAAAAATGCTCAAGACTGATAGGTGAGCTGAACAAAAACAGAGAGAGGAAAATAAAGAAAATCATCAGGCAAAGGAAAATCTTACATAGTGTCAGCAGAAATAGAGGAAAGAGTTAAAAAGGTTGAATGTAGACGATCCAAAGAGGGATGGGGACAAGATGGGAGACGGGATAAAGAGTAGAAAGCCAATAGAGTGGAGAGCAGCACTGCAACCCTGTGTGGTCCGGAGTGGGAATTATTTCCATCACACATCACATTCTCAATTCTCACTCTCTTCTTTCACCTGCACTATTCTCCCTCTGTTCAACACTACATTTTTTCTCTACAAATAATGCAGTGTATCTGCCAACCCAGCTGTATTTCTCTCAGCTCTCATTGACCTATGCTGTAGTTTTGGCTTCATATAGGAGCTCATCTGAAAAAATAAAATAAGCTAATTTACCACACTTCAGCAGCTCTAGAGTTTTAAAAAAATTAAAAGACAAAGATGAACCTCACTTGTCATTGTGCAGAATAGAGCGTAATGTTGCACAGCAGCATTTGTTTCTTTGTAACAACTGCGTTAATTATATATTGTTAGGATATATGCTGTTTAGTAAATAGTCTGTATTAGTAGTGAAACACGGGGTGCATAGTGCCGTTTACTAGACCGGAGTCAGCTTTTGCACCGTTTTGGTTAAAAAAATTCCTTAAAATGAAATTCTTTCATAAGAATGTATCTAAATAAGGCACCGCATGTCTACAGCCTCTGGTGTTTGTTCTTCTCTCACCTTCTTCATTCGCACTCTGCTTTCTTCTTTGATCAGCAGATCCAGACTTCCAGCGAGGCATGGCTCACCTTTCCTGTGTTTTTGTCTTCAGTATAAAACTTCTGGACCGATGCTTAAGCTATCAATACTCACTGCTACCACTCTCTGGTTTAGTGGGGAACTGCTTGTTCTGACCAAATACTGTTAAAGAAACTTTGAAAAAAATCCTGCATTCGGATTATGGTGTGGATCATCACCAAAATTTAATGGATTGTTCCTTGGATTGAGTTTCACTGTTGGTTCAAATTTGATAAAAATCCATTCATAGCTTTTCAAGTTATCCTGTATACAGTCAACCCCCCCCCCCCCCCACACAAACACACACACACACACAAACTTGACTAAAAATATAGCCTGCCTGGTGAAGGTAATTAGACTAGTGACTAACTCTTGAAACAAGCCCCTGCAAAATGGCCTAACTCACAATGTCACAACCTTTAGTGTTTTATACTTTTTCCAGGTGGGTGGAAAAAAAACATTTTTTTTTTTTTTTCGATCAACATCCTTACAGAACAAATCGTTGAGCTAAAAGTGAAGTAAAAAGTAAAAAAAAGTGAAAAGTGTGGTTATAGACGGGTGTCAGACTTTCTACATCTATAAGGCTGAGACTGAATATTTTTACTTTATTTTTACATATTTACTTAACTTAAGCTCCGCATGCACCTTTATGTGTGCAGGAATGCTTGTGAGCAGCAAAAGGAAACTTGTCCACAGTCTTGTGTTTGAGAGCTGGTGGTTCTGTTATCAGCACCATTCCCATAATAAATGCACAGCATATGCCAGACAAAACACAACCATCTGCCTGATCACTGAAGCAATTGCGTTTTTCAACGTTGAAAGCGACCGATGCATAATTCATCATTAGGTAAAACACAGTGAAGTTCCACAGCCGAGAGTGTGACACCAGGCATCAGTGCAGGTGGAACACAAAGACCAGCAGAGCGGTGATCTTTAGAAATGGCAAAACCGCAGGATTTTTCGAGGTGATGTTTAAAATGAGAAAGGCTGTCATCATAGTCTGTGTGTATGTATGAGTGGGAGAGAAGTGTGTGCTTGCAGGCAGGTAAGTCAGCATGTACGCAGCCTAGCTGTCTCTCCTCTCCCCTCAGGCGTTCTTTCTCCACTCATCTTATTATATCATGTTGCATTCACCTCCCTCCTTCTTTTCTGTCAACCTCATTCTCCCCTCAACCACTCTTTTTTTATTCCTGCTTTTTAATATAATTTTACTGGCTGTCCTGTCCTGTCTTGTTAACCAGCCTCCACTGCTCTCCTCATCTTGTCTTTTTTTTTTTTAGGCGCCATCACTTTCCCCTGACTTCCAGGCTCAGAGAAAGGGCTCTACCTTTTTCTAACAGATGTAGTGCAGAGCTGCTTGTCTGGTTGAGATCAAAGTGGCTTTTACTTTCTGCTCTGTGTATGTTAGAGTGAAAGTCGTCCCTCTAGACTTTGTAATGAAGGAAAATGGCCCCAGTGGGGTTGATAAAGAAGGCTAATCAAAGCACCATTTTCTCTAGGATTATACATTTTGCGGTATTTTTGTCCAGATGTGAAAATTCTCCTAGTCATGAAAATTTAATCCTCATTTGCAAAATCTAATATGCAATTAAATGCAAATATCAAAATTCTTCCATCAGTAAAGTCTCCATTTCTGAAAGAAAACTGTTCTTCCTTAATGGCAGTCATTACAGTTAATTAAGAATGAAGAGCCAGTCCTACCATATTCCCTAATTAGCACTTTTGAATGAATAAAGTTTTTTTTTTTTCCATTGAGTCTTTATAGTGATAAAAAGTGTTTTCATCTTCTTAAAGGGTTCGTTTTTCGTTGAAGATTTAGTGTTTTGTAATTTTCCTTTGATCCTGTTTTAGAGTTTCTTTTTCTTTCTCATTCTTCCCATTTAGTTTCCTAGATTCTTTACAGTGTGCACCATTTGTCAACTAGCTAGGCAATCATTCTGCCATGTGGGCGTAGTTTGCATCCTATTCTAAAAAAGGCATCCGCTCAGATCTGCTGGTGTAAGCGGGGGATGTCCTGTTTCATTGTGTGACTAATGTAAACACAACAGAGGTGTGTGGGTGCTAACATAAAATATTACTTTACATGATAAATAAAGTCAGTGATTCAGCATTTCTGGTCATTTCCTGTGTTAGCTAAAATAGGCTAGTTTGTTCCTCTTTATCCCCTGAAATAAACCTGTTCTTTGTAAATATTCTAACAGTTAGACCCAAAAATCCTCTTGGCAGATTTAAGCTTCTTACATTATTCGATTCTTCTAACTGGAAGTCAAAGCTATATTTTTTGGTTGCACAGCCACAGTCTATTGTTGGTAAACCAATCTTAAAAACTTGGACCTCATAACTAAAGAGAAACCATTTAATTACCTTTAGAGAGATCTAATGCTAATACAGACAAGTCTACTGATTAATGGGAACTGAATTATTCGTTTTAGAAGCCTGACAGTTTTACATCTCATTGCAGATCTAAAGGTCTTGATTGAATGGAAAATTATTTTGGATTATTGATTAAACCATATTTTTTATGATGTATCTGTTTAAATTAATTTTGGTGATAAATATTAAACATGTTCCAATTTTCCTGTCATTTTAAGCATATTATCTGAAAGCTACGTCACAGCCTGTTATTTTAGTCTTGATGCTTCTTTTGTCCTTTTTGACTTTTAGAAAACAAAATAAATTCTGACTCCTGTTCACCCTCCTACCCGTTGACATAAATTAGTGGAGTCTTATTACCATATAGACAACCGTCACAGCAGGTCTAACACTTCCTGTTGGAAGGTCCAAATTGACACTTGGTGAAAACACTTCCCCCTTTCAGTATTTCCATTGTTCTTGGTCAATTGTTTGTTTGCTCCAACTGTTCCTTTTGGGGTTTGTTGGTATTCCATGTAGTTAACTCTGCTGCTTAACCTGTGCATTTTCCATATAACAGTAGCACTACAGAAGGAGATCTAATTCCTTATTTGTGTGTCAAGTGCTAAATTTCATCAACTTAGTTAAATGTGATCTTTTATTAACATAACTTCCTATTTCTCTGACAGGTTGTCATTTAACCTCCTTTTACTCCCATAAATGTCTTTTTTATTGCTTCCATTTAGGAGGGAAACTCTTCCTACTCTTATTAAAAATGAAAAATTTGTCACTGCTTCTCTCCATCTATCCCAGCTGATAAAATATCCTCTTACTTACCACTTACTTATCATTAGATCCTTTATATCATCTATTTGCCATGTTTTTTTCCACTGTTCTGTTGTGTTTCTGACTTTTGTTTGGGATTGTTTGCTGCTCTGTCGTGGGTTTGTAGTATAGCTACATACAGTGTGAATAGTATGTTTTGAATGCAGAATGCAAACGTAGTGTGCTCTTTTACAGATTTTACATTTGGCTAACTCTGCATTGCTAATAAAGTTTAGGAAGTGGTTTGTTTCACTTAGTGTCCAGGCTCCTCGTTGTTTGGTTTGATTGTTGGAATCGTACCAGTTTATAGTATTAATCAATCCTCTTTGGAACGGTTGAAGTTGACCAAGCAGTTGTAAGTGAAGTGTAAGTGAAGAGTACGTCAGAGACGAAAACAAATAAAATCCATCCACTTCTGGCAATGAAGCTCTTTCTTAGGAAGGCCGAACAAAATCTGAGACCCCCGGCAGCAAAAGGAAAAACAGACATTTTTAGGAATTACACATTATCTAAAAAAAAGCCTAAAGATCAGCACCTTGAAGTTATGGTTGGTAATGTTGAAAAGCTAGCAAGACTTGAAAGCGACTCTCCACCTCCCCCTCCGCCCTCCGGTTAAAGCTAAGACCTTCCCCACATCCCAAACGTGTATCTCACATCAAAACTCGGGAAGCAGAGGGGAGCCGCGTCAGCTATTTCTTTCAAAACATTTTGGACTTCAGCCTAACTAAACTATATTACTATTGTAGCTTTTAAGGTAGCATGTTTAGTTAGTTAATTTTAGCAATACTAACCATACAAGGACTATTTCACTTAATTTAACAGGATTACCAGCTCTAGCTTTAAGGAGCCACTTTGTCTCAACTTTGACAGAATTGCTTGCGCTCCTCACTTTATCATTGATTGGAGAAAGTGGATGTTGGAGTTCATCAGGTTATCATTGGTCTATATAGACCTTTCCAGGATAGGGAGAGGCTTATTTCTCAGAGGGCAAGCTTCAAGAGGATTACTCAAGCATTAATTATCAAGGGAAATACCTCTTTGTGCATAATTTGGATAAAGGAATAGCATTATAACATAATTAAAAACTCAAAAAAGTTTATTTTTACCCTTTAGCAGGCATCAATGTGGCAAGATCTCTCCCAGTGTGTTTGCTTCAATGCTTCTGATAATTGACATACCTTAGAATCATTTGCATATTATGTAATACGATAAATGCCAATGGGTCACACTGCCGGATCAGACCATCTGTAGGTAACCTTTTCTAGTTACTGCAATAAACTGTTTTCAGTTTATCTTCTTTTTTCATTTTTTTTACTGTTTCATCCCCTTTATGTTCTCAGTTTTCTCCATTCCAGCCCTAATCTGCAGCTTTGTTCCACGGTTTCTTCAACCAGTCTCCAATATGCTGCACAGTAGTGTGAAAATGAGAGGGAAAGATAGGTTCAGTGATAAGAGAAGTCAAAGGAGAAAGAATTATAGGAGGTAAGACAGGGACTTCAGGTGAAGCAAAAAGTGGACAAAGGAGGTGAAAGAGCTGAGGTGAAGTAGAACCTTTCAGAGCCAGATGAACAAATAGGATGGAAGAAGAATGCTGCAGATTTAGGGACGGGCAGGTGGGAAGGAGGAGGGAGATTTGGGGTATGTATGTGTGTAGAAGACATGAATAATCAAAGACGTAATCTCTACAGGTCTGGATTCAAAACAAATCGCTCCAGAAGTGTCCTTTTGCTTTTCTCCACCTTGTACTTTGGTGCTAAAGCATCTCAACGTTAAACTTCCCGGTGGAATGTTCCCAGATGCACTTATATTCCTTATTTTAATTTTTTGCCTTGTTGCAAACTTAATGCTGCTAATTAGAAAGCATTGCTCACATGTGAATGATTTGCTGTTGGGGGAGGGGCGTTGTTTTGTTTCCACAATATGTTACAGTGCATATTTTGTTGTATATTAGCAGCAATCCTGCTGCCTGTTTGGATGTATTATCACTCAGCCCTCCCCTCCATGACTGATTTTCTTTTGTTGGTTTTTGTTTCTTTTAAATCATATGATTGGTGTAATGAAGTCAAGATTAGACAGTCTGTATGTTTGATGCTATGAAGTGGACTATTTAAAATTAGCTGCTTTCACTGAATGTTGACTTACCAGCTTTTGCAGCATCAAATTATCTTCTTTTTTTCCTCTCTCCACTCTGCCTCTCGCTCAGTTGCCCCTGACAGCCACTTTGAGTTTCTCCTCCTCCTCATCTTTGCGCTGTCATTCATCATCAGAGTCATTCGGTTTTCCCCTTCCACAGGGCACGCCGTCTGTTTGGGAGTGTGGGTCTTACCATGTTGAAGCAGATTTAGATTAACAGAGCAGCAACAGCAACATGGCTAAAAAGCTTTTTTAAATAATTGTGTGAACTTATGATGAAATGTGTCGGCTAGCTTAAATGCACCAAAATAGCCTCTTGGAATATAAACCCTAAATTAAATGTTTATTGAATTAGACAGAATCATCCGTTTCTACTTTTTGGAAGTTGGACGCAAAAAAGAAACTTCCCATGTAGCTAAGTAATGCTAAACAAGACAACTGAGTTTCTAAGTACCTGTTTTATGAATGGTACACACTGCACTAAACTGATTGTGAAGCACAAAACAAATAATCTGGAAGTGTTTCATGAGCAATTTATTTCAGGAGAGCAGCTGCAAACATCCCAATGGAGCTCATATAACTGCAGTTATAACACTAAAGGCAAAGTACTACTGTGGATCTTTCTTAGTTTTCTTTTCTTGGCTCTTAAGCTAATCGAATGTTATGCATGTCTGGTCGGACCTTTGAGTAAGAAGCTGTTCCTGTGATGAAACGGTACATACAGGGAAGTGCACCTCCTAACGATCCCCACAGCTGGTTAAGAAAGAAATTGTCTTCTGCAGACAGACGGTCATACTGATTCCCTCTCTTTATTAACCACATGCCTCCTTTTATTAAATTTTTTGGTACTGTTCTGGGACTTAGTATATTTCTGGCAAAAACATAAAAGATTTTATTTTAAAAGACAATTGATATCCAGCATTCTCATTCCTAAAGAGTACCAGGCTTGTCACGATTCTTACATTTAAAACCTATTGATACCCATTTTCAATAACACAGAGATGTAAACATCAGAAATAAATGTACTGTAAATGTTTTTAACTTCAGCGTGGAACAAGCTTTCTCAACACAATTATTAATATTAGTTTAATGCAAATGAATAACTCCTATGTAAACAAAATAGAAAAATATTCTAAGGTTGTCTGTTTTAATGTGAAAAAAATCCAGAAATTTTGGATTAACAATGGCAAAAACATCAAAAGCAACACTTGATTTTATATAGATCCCATGACAACTACCTATTGTATTCAGATACAGCATTTTTTTCCCTTTTTGTTTCAGATACAGCATTTAAATATCCATACTTTTCAGATTTTTAATATTCTCGACAACCTTAATCTCACCCCAAAATCCACTGTTTTCTTTGTTTTCTTTTTTTAACTGTATCAAGTGGATATCTTCAATACTATTTTAAGGTTATTGTGCAATTTTTTTCACATTTTCATGTTAATAAAAGTGGTTACATAGTGGATATTACAGTGGACTTTTCCATTTGTGTTAAATGGTACACACTGGTACATGTCTTAGTCACAGGAACACGTATTTGTCACCATTGCTTCATGTTAGGTTTAACAGCAATTCTTTATTTATATGCCTCCATGGTGAGTCATTGTCTTCTCCACGGCCTTATCAGCATCAGCTTTGGTCATCACTGAGTAAGCTCAGTTCTGTGGCATAACACCATGTTTTTGGCTGCTAAGCTAGTGGCCTTATCCTTAAGACTGAATTATAGTCGGGCTTCAAGGTGCCATGCAGGTCTCCGTGGACAGTAAATGGGCTTTTCCCTGTGTTGCTTTTATACTTGTACAATATTCTCTGAAAATGTAGAAATAGTAAAAAAAAGCTGATTAGAGGGCAAAGAAATGCTTAACATGCACAACAGTGCGCTTAAGTTACTTTTTGCCTACTCATTGCTTTAATTTCCCCTCCATACTGTTGTGTATCTGTGCTGTTATTCACAGCTTTAAGATGATGTTTATACTTTATCATCAATGCATTTAATAACTTGATACAATATGCAGATGCTCTGTATGCACAGATGAAGGTTTATGCAATTCTGCACAATGAACACTTGCAGCAGCTGAAGCTGACTGCTCCCCAACATTTCTGAAAAAATAAGCTGCTAATTATTTGAACACTCAGATGAAGCATCAAAAACAGATAAACATACATTTTATTTTAATATGTTCACGTTTTAGATAAATGAACATTTATAGGAAGTTAATTGGTGCGGCAGAGGCTTAAGGCTAACCCCCAGATTCCACATCTTCTGTGTCCACTCCGCTCTGCTTAGGCCCGCCAGACAATGCAAAAATGTTAATTAATGAGAATGGTTCCGATTTCTCCGTTAGTTCTCTAAAAAACACTGTCTATGAAAGCACTCTCCATCCTTCACTGTCAAAAATACGGAGCGGCTCCATTTTTTGTTCCTCTGGTCCACTTCTGTCTTCAGGTTTGTAGGCAGGGTTTGATTCACATGGAGACTATTGGATTTTCTTCTTTAATACTTTTCTATTAGGGGTGCCCCAATCTGATATTGATTTGAGATATTTGTCCAATATTTAGCAAAAAAACTAAAATTGGATTATATTAGCCTTAAGCTAAAATCTCTGATATCAGCATGCTGATAAATACACACAGCTTGTATGTGAAGTTTGTATAACCCTTTGGTTAATATTACATGTGTCAGTTGTTCTCATATCTGCTGTTTTTGAGTTTTGTTCTCCGTTTGAGTATTGCCACTTGATCAAGTGAAATTAGCATTTTCTAGACTAAAAAATAAGTATTATTTGTATTAGTATAATTTTAATTGTCATGATGAAATTTAAAATCCATATTTCACATCTTTTTTTCATCTAAAGGATTCAGCTTGTGCATGTAACAGAAACTGATCTACTCAATATCCTTGATACTTCTGTAAATAATTGTAAAATTCCCGAAATAATAATACAGAAATCATTTTGGTCTCAGACTATTTCCAAGCTGAATAATTTTTCTGCCTTTGCGGTAAAGAAGCTTTTTATTCCACTCCAGGGTTTTTCAGGAGTCACTGTGTGTCCTGGATTGAGGTTTCAGTCTTCTCTGCTGCTTGGATTTATGCATTGGTGCATTGTTGCCAGGATGTCACCATCCATGGAGCTTGAAAATATTTCCTATTTCGGATTTCCTTCTGGTACTTTACCCTCTGGCATTTAAAATCATTGTGGGTAATTATAGTCTATTTTATTGCAGCTTTAAATCCTATTAAATGCAGTGATTTTTTTAAACATCACTTACTTGGAAGTTTGTTGTTTTTTATGAAAGCCTGAGCTGAACCTGGGCCAACCAGGCCTTTGGGTTCTGGATAATCACTTTTAACCTCAGAAATTCACTCTTTTCTACTCTGAATAGATCCTATATTTTATAATCCTGGGGTCAGTTAGTATCACAGAAATGCCAATAATCACTTCCACTGAAAAAAAGGGAACTTATTGTTCAATTCTCCCGATATTACTGAAGGACATCAAAGTGACAAACACAGCTTGGATTTACGAGGGCTTGTAGAAAACAAGCAGGTGTTCTTCTCATCTAGTTCACAAATGGAAAAAAAATAGCACCAGCTCCTTTGTTGTCTGAAATAGCGCTGCTCTCGAAGTCAGAGCAGAACAAATTGAAGGAGTTGAGATGGAAGAAAAATAGTACAATGGCACAGTTTTTGAGCATCACACTTCCCTTTGGCTCAGTGTTGCATTGCTATCCCCTGATCTTACTTTGTGTTTCATTCTGGCAGACGGTGATGGCTATCAGGACCACCTTCTCCCTGCATGTTTAGATGATGCCTGTCAGCAGAGTATCATCTACCTTGCCAAGCGGACTTCCAAAGAGGTACAAACACAACCATTAGACTCATCTTCTGCCTACTTTATCCTGGTCAGAGCTTCAGTACCCTCACCTATCTTTCTTTGATCTGCTCATAATGTCATCTGATTGGTTGATATTCCCATGTAATTGTCTGCCTTTTTCGTGAGTTTATAAGTTTACAGATCATTTTTTTATGCCAGCAGAGTGAGGACCAATAATTTAAGCATTTCACAAGCATGGGGCATAAGTTGTTCGAAGTGAATTGTTATTTTTTTATAATTCTTGCCTTATTTTGTTTCCTCAAATGCTTCCGTTTACTAAGACTTCTACTAAATGACTCATAGACTGTTAATAACTATAATGTGCTGCCTCCTTGGTTTTTTTTGTTTTTGTTTTTGTATTTTCCTGATCTAACCAAACTTCCAGCAGCAGGGCTGCAGTGTTGGGGGGGATTGGTGGTGTTTTGGTTTGAGCAGAGCCCTTGTGTTCTGAGAACAAACCCTACAGCCAAGCCCTATGAGTCTCTGACCGAGACCATAATCAACAGTGATTATGAGTTTGAGCTTATGGTGGTGAACCCCACCTTTTAACAATTAATTATCTGCCCAACAACACAGAATGCCATTAAGTACAGTGCCTTACAAAAGTATTCAAATCCCCTAAGCCAGTTATAATTTAGGAAATACAAATGCTAAATTATGTTATACAAAATAAAATATGAAACACAGGGAAGAGGGGATATGTGAGCTTTGGGTTGGATCGTCTTTATTCTGATGCACCTTAAGAAACTGTGTGTAACCAACAGCCTTCAGAGAACATCTACATAGAGTTGCTGTTAAATTTGTACCGAGTTCCTCTGATCAATAATTTGAAGAAAACTGCATTTGGTTTAAACAAAGTTATCTGAATAGGATTTCTATCTGTTGACGAGCGGGTCTACTGTGTGCCTCTTGTTTATGTGCTCCATGTACTGATGTTTGGTACATGCAGTGGGGACACACGCTTTCACTAATAACTATTATTAAATGAAATGCATACATAACAGATTTGTTGTCAGTGTATCGACCTTCCAGATCACTCAGATTTTCTAGTTCCAGCTACTCTGTCCACCCAGAACCAGAACCAAACATGGAGAAGCAGCATTTAGTTCCTCTCCTCCAATTATCTGGAACAAACTCCCAGAAGACTAGAAAATTGCTGAAAGCCTGAGTTCTTTGAAATCAAAGATAAAAAGCAGTTTGTTTAGAGCTGCCTTTGACTGTTGAAGGTAAACTGTTAACTGATATATTATTAGTTTAAGGTTTTGGTCCAACTGTTTGCTTTTAGTACCTGCTTTTATCATGTTTTTATCTTTATTTGTTTTTACTTAGCTTTTCTTTTATTGTCTAATTCATCTAAAGCACTTTGAATTGTCCTTCTACTGAATTGTGCCTTACGTAAAGTTGTTTTCAGAGGTTACAGTGGACAGCTGCTTGTCTTTTGAAAGATATTTCTCTTTTCTCATATAGACTGAAACCTTTTTTTCCCCATTACCTGCTAAACATCTCAGATCAACATAGATGGAGAACGTCTGTGAACCTTCTGTCAAATATTTTTGTTGGATTTGAGTCTGGGTTTTGACTAGACCATTCTAATGGGTAAATATGTTCCTTTTGGAATTGATTGGATTGGTATTACTTTGTTTGTATCAAGGTGGGAAATGACAGTGAAGCACCAGAGCAAGGAACATAAAAACAAATGGCATTAAAGTATCGCTTCTAAAGGAAAGTATTAAAAATGTAAATAAGGGACCATTTCAATCAGGCATCTGGACAAAGGTCTAAACTTGGTTGCATAATTTGGGTCATTTAACTTTTCTTTATTGACCAGTCCAGACCAGGTCACCTGTCCCTATTAATAAAAAAAAACATCCCACAGCATGATGCTCCCACTACAATAATTTCTAAAATAAATATTTTTTAACTGCTTTAAAAACACCACAATCCATTACATTCAGAATAGACATATAAGAATATTTCTATTTTGTTAGCAATTTTCAGTTTGAATTCCAGGTCTGCAAATATTCCCCTTTGATGCATCAACTGGTTCTCTTCTATTATTGTCGTCTGTTTCAGGAAGCCAGCCGGCATGTGGCTCACTGCATGAGGTTTGGTGCTGATTCCATATTTCACTTTGTTTTTGGAACAATGCAAATGTGACAAATTTGTGCAGGCTTGCTCTCATATAGTTTTATTGTGTGCATGACAAAAATCTAAAATAAAATGTTCACACAAAGTTCTTTTTGCACCCAAGTGAGCACACATCCTCTCCACCACCACCTACAAAGCGTGTGATTCTCTTTGTTAGGTCTACTTCTTGGCAAGGGGATCCCCTTCCTTCTGCCATTTTTTTTAACTAGAGAACTGGAATTCACTCATTTTTGGTTCTAGAGAAGACATATTACAGGCTATTGGCCATGTCCTCCCACACTTTCACATGTGCATAAGAAATATACTAAACCTCAGAGATGTACACACTCCTTGGATGCGTTTCCTGCCTTTTGCCTCTCAGTAAGAAAACAATGATTGAAAGACCAAGTGAAAGGAGTGTTGAAAAAGGAGGGGAGGCAAGAAGGGAGGACTTATCAGCTCTGATTGATGAAGTAAACACATGCTGTGTACTTTGTTGTTGTGTGTGAGAGACAGTCATTACTGTCGAAGAAAGAGACCGATGAAGACGATAGTGGCTGCAGTGAAGAGCAAACCCATTTCTCTTTAACCTCCACAGCTGTTTGCAACAGGAAAATGTATTCT
>JAUZNJ010033150.1:0-13312 GCA_034780135.1 Jordanella pulchra
ATAAACAGTTTAACTTTTTCCCAGTATCCGTGTGGTGTTCTGCATGTGGGTTAGAGCACTTAAACCCATCATGACAGAAGGGGATATTTGGCAATAAACCACTGGTAGAAACATTGTGCTTAAAGTACATATGTCTCACCTCTTAGATCTATTTCAATGTTTAAAAGTATTACTAAGGAGTTTCTTCTACTTCTGCAACTTTTTGGATGTTTTTATGTGCAAAACTAAAAACTCCCTCTTGTCCTCCTATTTCCAATCAAATCTGCCGTTTAAAAAGTTGTGTTTCACTGGATTTGGGATAAATAAAGTTGCTTTTCAGGAGGTAGGACTGCAGATCTGACTGCAAAGCAAAGCAAAGGCTTAACATTTTCTTTAGAGAAAAACTAAAATAAATTCTCCATAAAGGCTCCGTCACACGAAGCTGAGCTGTCAACTAAGAGGCATCTAGCACCCTATCTCGACCAGCCCATACAGAGCCTTGCAAAAGTATTCACACCCCTATTATGTTAAAACATTGCCACATTAGCATCACAAATGCAATGATTTTAATTTTGATTTGTTTTAAAGGACGAATGGAAACATATCCTGTGTTTTTAAAGTTTAGACTTCTAATCAGAGAGTCAGTGCTCAGTAGGACCACTTTTAGCTGCAGTTACGATATTTTTTGTGACTTTTCATAATTAAAAAAATAGCTTTTGTTGAATTGGATTGAATGTTTTCTGCAGATGTCATTTTCCTCAGATGCCAAAGTTTGAAAGCAAACGACATTTTTATGTTTGTTAGTTCTGGTGTAAACCTTTTTGAGGACTTTTTCTTACACTCTGTGAGTACTGGGATCTTTCATGCAACAGTCCAGGGTTTTGTTTTTTGGGCAGAATCAGAAAATGACCACAGTCAATAAACAGTAATCTTACTGTACCGACAGCAAATAAATCACTGACCGGAGATTCATAAAGCATTTGTTGATAGATACATCTAAGCTGTGCAATGTATTCATTTCTGTACAATAATCAGAATAAATGGGTAGCATTTTTCATTAGAAAGACACAAAGATGACCTGCAGGGACACACAACCGTCTCTTTTCATACATAAAGCACAAACACTATCTCTGGAATGTCACAAAATCTGCATTTACCAGCTTTAATGTTTGTGTATTAATGTGAATAAATAAATAACATATTTTTTGTCATTTTATGGTTAAATAGTAACAAGTTAAATGTCAAGTAAATTTGTACATTCCACTTCAGAGTATCACTGCTGCCACCCTGTGGTTCAGATGGGTACTGCTTGTTCTAAAGGAGGTGAATTACATCCACGTGGAAATAACAGATCACCTGATACTCATCTGACAGAAAAAATATCAAATTTAGTTATTATGCTCCTTCCTGCATATTTACACTTCTGTAAGTAGTTATTAATTAATGTGCACCATCCTGATAAAATAAAATCGGTTTCAATCAGATTCTCATTTTGCTCTCTGGACATTCGCAGGACTATTCTAGCACATGTACTTCTGAACCTTTGGTTTGAAGTTAGAATTTTTCCATCTTAGCTCTGGATGATTGTTTAGGGTCGTCATTCTGCTGGAAGGTGAAGCTTCGTGGCAGGGTCAAGTTGTCAGCTTCTAACAGGATAACCCTGTGTTTGTTTAGTTTTATCCTCACATCATGTCTGCCAGAAGGGTATCTCCACAGCATCATGCTGCCAAACAAAACATACAAAACAGAACTTATTTCATGGTTGCTTTGTCCCCGAGTAAAACGTAAACATGGTCTCTTTTTGCTTATTTCAAAAGTTATTTTCCTCTTTGTTTTCTGATGGATTCCTCCAGCTCCTCCAGAGTTAATACTGCTACCTAAACCTGCTTTCAACTTCTCCAGTACTTTCTCTCTAACCTGTCTGCTGTGTCTCGTGATCTTTATCACGCTGTTTGTTCACTAATGTTCACTTATACTTTTTGAGGCTTTCACAAAACACATGAGTACTTTCCTATATGCGTTTTGTTTGTTTTGCTGTTTTTGTGTAAAAATATAAAAAACAAACAAACAAGCACAGAATAACCAAAGTTAATTTATTTCCCTTTTTCTTAAGTCATCTCCTTTGTTTTGGTCTTTCTAAAAAGAAAAAACAAGTATATTTAAATTTGGTGCTGTTGAATTAAATAACAACTGATAACACTTCAGGGGTAAAACGTTGATGCAAAAACTGCAAGATATTCGGTTACAATCATCATCAAACTGGATTTACTTTAAATTCCCAGTTCGCTGATGGGCCCTGACAGGTAGGAAATACGTTTTATCTGCAGTTGTTGCTTTTTGAAGGCACAGAAATGTATGTTTCATTAATCTTGATTAACAATGTCAAATTTGCTAAATCCTCCATGTCGTGACCAAATATTAACTCCAGTCATCAATTACACGGTAGACAGATATAACCTGCTTCACTGGATTCGGTGGTTTTTAAATTTAGACCCAACACATTGATATCTGACACGACTGGAAACCTGTACGTGCTAAATCCATCAAACAGCGTCAAATGGTGCATTCAGGGTCCATTAGAAATTACATGAATTGGGCAAGGGACGTGAAATTCAGCCTTATAGACAAAGCTTACACGTTTTCACACGTTTTCCAATCATGATGCGAATATATAATGGGTAATTCTCTACACTAAAAAGAATTTTCACCAATTAGTATTTTAGAAACAAAAAGTTTTGTATTTATTTACGCTCCGAAACATAACACTTTGTTATTTTTTTCAGACGTTTATATGAATTTGTGTAATCCGTATTTTAGAGAAGATAGCCACAGCAGATTTGGGTTTTGTGTATTAACGAGGTGTAACAGCGGGCCCTGAACGCAGCATATGTTGCAGCCAGTAGCAGCAGCAGCAGTCCGCTATCAGAGCGGCACAGCGCCACATCTCTCCGGACCGGACCCGTGGGGACGCCAGGGTTTCTCCCTTATTTCCAACTGACTCTACGACAACAGTCGAGTCTAGAACATGTAGAAATAGACTGCTCCTGTTTTTATTCTCATTTTCTTTTTTTGAATATATATTTTCGTTTTTTATACTTTTGCTGGACAAGTCTATAAACTGTGAGTCGTCCTCTAACGCCTTCGGAGTCTCATTCATTTGGTCTCCTTTGAAGCGAGTCAAGCCGCCAAGTTTTGTTTATTACATTTTTTATTTCTTTGGAAAACTCCAGAGGAACTCCTCACCGTCGTCGAGCCACAGGACTCCGTAAGAAATTGGACCCATCGACCCATCAGCATGAGGTAAATGTGTTTCAATTGAAGAATGTTCTTGGTAAAGTATCGCTGAAGGGGATGTGAGGCTTTTGGCTTTAATGGTCTGAGGATGAGACGCCTCGCGGACCAGCTGAGTGAGAGCGCGAGGGAAGGGAAACAAAAACCTCCAGCTGATTTTCACTGTTAGCTTAATATTTGGCTGGGAACAGTAATGGACAGCAGCTGTCCGGAGCCCAACAAACGGCGTGCTCCGTCAGCTTTATTGCAGACTGAGTGTCGGCAGTTTTTTCTCCCAACCGCCGGGGCTCGCGCTGCTCAACGTGAGGCTGCGTCTGTGGACGCGCATGGGTTTGGAATGGTGCGCGCTCCGTGCTTCTGCATAAAGAGGGGATTATGTTTGATGGGCTCAGGGTTATTTGATGCCACCTTATGACTGTCTCTGTCTAAAGCTTTAACTCCTAGCAGCAGAAACACAGGGACTCTCTTCCCTGTACTGAAAATATATTCTGCGAAAATGTAAAGATACTGAATTCTTTTTTTCTTTTGAAATAAAGATATTTTCCCATGATTAGAGCAGGTAGGTTAGAAAACTTCCCAACAGGAGGATTTCCGTTTGAAATAAGAGGGAAAAAATCTATTAACTTATTTCAAGTGGATATTTTATCTAATTATTAAATATTGAAGAGCGACCAAAACTAATTCCTTTGGCAGATCGTTACAATTATATGCTCGAATTAAGTGAAAATATTCTTATTTTTAGAAATGTCTCTCTTTTTTTTTAGATTATTCTTTGCAGTGGAGCAGTTGGACCAATTTAATATTTTGCTTTTACAATTATTTAGAAGTTGCAGTTAGCTTTCAGCTTCAGCTGTATTAGGATAGGATCACAGCTTTGACTCTGATCAGGAGTCTGCAACCTTGGATTTGTGGCTTATTTAAGATACTAAATGATGTGGTTATTCTTTAGTTTGGTGCTCACTGGCCCCATCGTGGCCCCTCCTTCTAATTTTATCTGGAAACACCACTGTCATCACATTTTAATTGTTTAACATCATCATAAAGCTCCATTAATATTTCATCTTCTCCCAAAATACAGTTTAAATCAGGAACATCTCTGGAGATGAAGATCTGAGTGTGATTTAAGCTTAGATCAATTATATAAATAAATGGATTATACAAGAGAAAGACACAAAAGTAATGGGGGAAAGAAGATTTTACCATATTTTATGGATTTTAATAAAATCTAGATAAATCAGTGTTTCCAGATTGCAACATGAAATCTCATAGGATTTTCACAGTACTTGATTTTCGATAAACCCAGGAAAATACTCGATACAATTTTCGATACTATGGCAATAAAAAATACGATACCAAATGAGTGTTGTATACAGATACAGCATTTAAATAGTGATACTTTTGACAATCTTATAATTTCGTCGAAACTGAAGCTACACCAAATCTTGGTCTGCCGTTGTGCAGTAGAAGGGCTGCAGTTAAGTGTTTGCCACTAAAGCAGTTCAATGAAAACAACAGAAAGCAAAGAACTAATCGGGAAACCTGCCTTCTCACCTCAGCTGCAGTTAATGTTTTCTAGTGTTTTTTGTTGTTAAAGCCCCAGTGTGTGAGGTCTACTCCCATCTAGTGGTTCGCTAAAGGAACAACAAATGAAGTCGAAGCTCTGGTGCCTTGCCTCATGGAGGTAATAACCAAGCCGCAGAGCATCATAAATTTCATTGAAAATTAAATTAGTTTAATTTTCCTTTGGAATAAAGTATTTTTGAATTGAAATATAACATCCTGGATGTGTTCAAGTGTCCTGTCATGTGATGAGGTACAAAACCATGCATATATCGGTTTATTTATTATTTTTAATGCAGGTAAGCTACAAGTACGTTCTCCGCGTATTTGGTACCAATACTGATAGCTGTAGATGCAAATGATAACTGTTGCAACAGAGCCTGTCCAACGTACGGCAACAAACAAACAAGCCGTCTCTGCTAGGAGTAGTTTCTTGATGACACAGTGCTGTTTAACGCCAATAAACACATATAAAAATACACCTAAATAAACATTTTAATGCATTTTAAGGCCTGGCTCCACTGTAAATGCTTTCCATGTGTTAAAACCTACGACCAGTAGACTCTCGATTTCTCTAGTTTTCTATTTCTATTTTTTTCCTCGCTAGGAAAGAGTTTGATTGCTTTTCCATTTTAACAGTAGAACAATGTATGGTTGTCTTTACAACACCTCTTCATTTACAGGTAAGATGCTAAAAAGTTTCTCCCCTTTCTGCTACCACCATTGAAGATGGCGACGCAGGTTGGAGTCTTGGACTCGTCATTGTTAATGTGGTTGGAGTTAGCTTTGGGTAGGATATGTGTTTATAAAAAAAAAACACGTAGGAATTGCTTATTAAAAAGCTGAATTAGTTACACATTTATTGATGATGCTCTGCTTCATCGGTCCGTGGATAAAAATGTTTTGTAGATGTGTGCCTGTAGTTCCTCATTAGTAAAGCATTCTTAAAAAAGGCTTTTTTAAAGAAGTTTAATCCCTGCATTTTGTAAAATCACATTACATTTTAACCAGCTATAATATTTCAGGTATAAAATACCTAAAAGATTTTAATTTACACAACTTTGTGTTTTAATACTATTGTTAAGATTTGAATTGTCTGATGTTCACCTTCATTCCTTTATCATGGATGCTGAATGGAGCACATCTCTTATCGTCATGACCCAGGAGTCTGGGTCCGATCTTAACTTGACTGTGATTAGATTTGTTGGTAGAAATGCAGCTGTGACTTGTGAATAAGACAGATGGATCTTCAAGGCTGGGCAACTCCTGTTCAAATAAGCTGTTAGAAGTGTGGAGCTTTGTTTCTGTTGCCCTTGGAGCTTTGCACAGGGATCCTCAGTTCCCCTCAGTTGTTAGTTTGTCTCCATAAATCCATTTTTAATCCTGCTTCATCGCTCAGAAATGTTTGCGATAAAGACGCAGTGAGATGGGGTTGTAAACTGTTTTTGTTGGTGTGGGTAAAGCTGCCCTCCCCTCAGGAACGTAGCCTTGGTTTTCCACTGTGGAGGAGTTTTTTTTTTTTTGCCAGATATTTGCATGTAACTGGTAATGTTACACTGACTTCAGCTTCAAGGTTAAAATGGCTTCAGCAGAAGTGTGCGGCTTTGTCCGCTGATCCGTGTGTGCTAAGAAGTGAGACACGCAGTGTGGATGTGGCTGGCCCCCTTTACAAAAGCCTTTAATTGAATCCAGATGTTGGAATCTGTTGGTAGGCCAAACTGTGGTAAACAATAGCTAAGGTTTTTTTTCTTTAGAGAGCTGGATGTGGTGTCCATGTCCTGCATGGGAAACTACTAACTTTTCATCTTTTTCCCCCTTCTCTTCTCCCTCAAGTCTTTCATTAGGTCCTCTTGGCCTCTCTTGCTTCTTGGATCACATCTCTGCTCAAAAGCAGAGCCGTTGGAGAGTTGGCGGGGGTTTTAAAATGCAGTTTGTTGTCCCTGCTGTGTCTGTAGTGAGTAACAGGTGTGTGAGAGAATGGCAGCTCCAGCTGCTCAGAGCTGATTCACCAGGACACTTGAGTGAGTGTCCAGCAGATGGTTGGGAGCACAGGGACTGCCTTGGACATTCAGAGCATCTGCTTCACCTGGTTAAGCATACATACAACTGACCCTCAGTGTATGGAGGGAATTCTGATCCAATATTGTTGAAGTCAAAAAATATGCGGTTAAAATGGTAATAAAAAAAATCGTAATAAACTTTAAAAAAACTCCTTAATTAAAAAAAAAGTTTTGAGAGTAACTTTGCTGTTTTCTAAGATTTTTCAAAGTTTTTCAAATGTCTCTTTTTCAGATTGAGTTTTATGAATTGCACTCTTTCAAATAGCGTTTTCCAGATCACATTCTCTTCACTTCTTTTGGCTGGCTTTCCTCAAGAATGATGTATTTCTGTTAGTTTGCATGGAGCAACAACTTTATTTGTCAAAAGGGTAGTTGGGCTTGAAATGAACTGAATTTTATATCTGAAACCCAATTAGAAAATAATGCAATTTGTAAAACTCAATCCAAAAAGACAAACATACTGGGAACAGCAAAGTTACTTTTCAACCCTCTTTTTATTAAGAAGATTTTCAAAGTTTAATTTCTGGATTTAATTGTTTGTCGACTTTTCTTTTTTAAAACATGTTCTTTGCTTGTAAAATAATGGACCAAAATTCACTCCATACTGATGCTCCTCGGTGGATTGAAAACACTTTTGATGTTATGCCTGGATTATCACAGAAACATCCGTTTCTCTATAAAACCTTTTCTAGCCTGACTTTGATTACCTAACATACACATCCCTTCTTATGGTTAATTAACCAAGCCAAGGTAGGAACGCTCTCCAGTTATCAGTGTTGTGTTTGAGGCTGTCCTTTATTACTTAGCCACCATCATTTCCTCTGTGTTGGTAAGAAGCTGATCCCATGGTTGGAAATTGTACCAATAAATTAACCTCAGTAAGCAGGTAGCATGTATTGATTTTGTCTGAACCAGGAGGGCTGGTGTTTAATGGCGAAAGTGCTAAACGTTTTTATTATTTTTTTAAATTTCAAATCTTTCCAGTCTTAGATTATGTGCAATTTATTTTTACTGTAAATGTATACAATAGTAGATCTTAAATCATAGACCTCTGCTCTAAGCCTTCTGTTGGTAAAGATTATTTAAAGGTGATGGCATGTCAGGAACGGGGAGCTGAAATGTGAAGCAGCACAAGTTAACTGACCTAAATGTGTGAATGTACCTTTTCAGAGCGTCAGTGAACCGAGAAATAATAACAACTATAACCTGAGAGAGTAACTGTTAAAGTAACCTTCATTAAATGGATCAAAACTTTGAACTGGCATCATTTTTACTTGAATTTACCGAGAACTTCAAGCCATATTTTGTATTTCTGATCATTTGAATAAAATATCTGCCTGAGATGTCAGAGAAAATGGCTACAAAAGGAGGGTCCAATAGTCATTTCACTAACATGAACAGTTGTTCTTGCTAAATGGACATAGTATAAAACCACGGCATCCTAACTGCATCCAGTTTACTTAAACATTAAATGTTGTAGTGTTTACAGCTGTTAGTCCAGAACTTCACTGACGGTTCCAATGTTTAGGTGTGGAAGGTGTTGTTAGCTATGTACTCATGATCATGTGGGTAAAAACTGAACAAAGACTTTGAAGTAGGTGAAAACCACAGCTGGTTTTGCTGGGCACACATGACGGAGACGTTTGGCTCGACTCAGTCCCTTTGTGGCCTGCTTTGTATCAGTTTATGCCAGCTTATCTCAGGCTGTTAGATAGGGAGCACTGTCAGCGACCGCGCTGCTCTGTGTCAAGGTAACACGTCTTGACAATTGCTGAAAGGCCTCGTGCCTCTCAGGCACTTCAGGTTCACGTCATAGATGAGTGATGGGAGGCGAGGCAAGGCTTCCACCCAGGTTTTATCCTGCACTTCGTTTGGAGTGGACCCCCCCCCCCCCAAAACTAACAAATAGATAAATTAGGAATATAAATCACATTTTTAATTGCTTGAATAAATGTATTAAATAATTATATTTACCTTTTGGCTAATTTAACTTTTATTATAATTTACTATTTCAATAGTCCAAGTATTTATTGATATATTAGATAGAAAAATGCTAAATGTAATTATTTAATGGTAATTTTTTTAAATTTTACATTTTATCATTTCATTGTCCATTTTTTTTTCATTAAACATTTACACTTATTAATTTATTGCTTTATAAAATTATTTAATTTTGTCCCCCTTAACTCTCCATAAATTAGGACTCTACATTTTTAAATATATATTTTTCTAAAACCAGATGTATTATTTGACTTTTCCTCCACATGGACCATGAGCAGAAAGAGGTCTGACTCCAGGTTTGTTGTTTTGATGACCTTGGATGCGCTCTTGTCCAAAGTCTTTTGTTTGTTTTGTTAGCTACATGGATCTGTACACTAGCGGTGACTCTCTTCACTTCCATGTGGAGCCAAACCCAACCCGAACATATCACTGCCGTCTAAAGAACGAGATGGACCAAGTCATTGTTTGAAGGCCGCTACATTCTCCATGAGAAGCCAGAAAGTAGTTTTTACTCTGACGGCTGCCAAAACAAACATAATGTCATTTTCGAGGTTCTCACTACTTGTTCTTGACACATCGTCTGGAGAACAACTTTTTTCCTAGCAGCGTGTCTGAGAACAACAGTGCTGCTGGTCAGACTCTGGATGAGCATCTAGTAGCAATAACAGGGTTGGATGTTCTGTTGCTTTACAGTTTGTTTAGCTTCAGCTGCTTGGAGAGATAAAAGTGTTACAGTTTTTCTGAATCCTCCCATTTATCTTTTCCTCCATCAACCTTTGTGTTATTTTGTTTTCATTTGTAGGTATGACGTAAGCTACAGTGGCTGGTCTTTCTGTGAGCGTGGTATGAGCACTCGGAGGCAAAAACAACCTTGTTTTTATTTTTTTCTCTCCATCACGAAAAAAAGAACACATTTCTCCGCTCCTGCAGAAAACCTACGCAGTTTTACTTTGGTGAAATGTAAAATCAAGAACTTAGTACCACTTGTAATTAGAAATAATGATTTTTAAAAAAATTACAGTTAAGTTGCAAATGCAATTACTTGTCGCGTTCTTAGTCTCCATAAATCACATCTTCATTCTACTAATGATTTATTTCATGGTGAACAGAAACTATAAAACATTCAGTGGTCCTCACATTATTAATTGTTTGCAATTAGCGACATGGAAATAAAACCTTATCATATTGTTGCATTGATTGAGATTGTGTTATACGTGATGACTAAAGTATTTTTGAATTCGCAGCAGTCTTTTTTTGATAATTAATGTATCATTGGATTTGGGTCGACCAATGCAGACATTTTTGTTTTCTTTTTCATGATAGAAATGAAACGATAACAAATTTTATTAGTCTCCATTTAAACAAAAAGGAGACAATATCAAATGGATGCAGGTATCGGCTGATGCAAAAGAAATGGAGCAATCGGCTAAAAATGGCGGCTGATGTATCTGTTTGCATCTGAATTTTAAGATGTTTTCATATTAATCAATTAATGTGGGTTAATCAGTGTTTATCTAGTCAAAGAAATATTCAATAATAATGACGATTACATATTTAGCTGAGTTTTATTAGCGTGTTAAACTTGTCAAAATCCCAATTCTTTATGTAAGAAAACAAATGTGCATTTACAGGGGAGTAGATCTGGAATATTGTTTCCTCATTTAATTCAATTCAATCTACTTTATTAATCCCCAAAGGGAAATTCAGGATGTGCTGCTACATGCAGAAGACATTTTTATCGACTACCCCACCATGCTATAATACCTGGATATTTTCATATGTTGTTTTCTGACCTGTTATTTATTTTATTTTTACCATCATAGTTTGTTTGATTCTGTGCAAAGCTTTAAGCTGCTTAATATGAAGAGTGCCTTGTAGATAAAATGCAAAACTGCTCCAAGTTTCCAGTCTGATGTCAGAGCTGCTGTGTCTGGTTGAAAAGATGTCAGCAAACAGAGTTTATTGGTCAGTGTGATTTCTCCTGGGTTGTCTCTCTGGCTGTTTTCTGAATAGAGTCTAAAACATGAAGTTCTGACCTCCTTTTTGTTTTGTCCTGTCATTTTTTTTACCGGCTCATCGTTTTTTCCTCCTTCTCAACTACCTATTGTTATCCCCTCCTCCAGTTTGCTCCAATAGAAGCCTCCTTTTGCCATCTTTCCTCCAGCAACCTTTTTTCTCCTCTTAAGTGAGTATTTTCCTCTAAACAGGGTGTCTTTTGTTCCACGTTTCAGTTTTGTTTTGTAGACATTTGAGATGAAGTCCTTTAAACCAGAACATCACTGCTTCTGTTGGAGATGCACGCAAACTCTAATCTGTTGGGATTTTTCTCATTTTCCAAGATCTATGGATCATGATTGACATGCTGCCCAGGTCCTGTTCTGGATGGTTCTGGTCCGCAGTAATACTCTGGTCTTCTAGAAACCATCGGTTAGGGCAGGGGTCTGCAACCTTTCTAATGCAAAGAGCCATTTTACTCCAAGCCCTGCATAATGAAAGTATTATATGCCTTTTAATGTTTTTAATATCTGCTATAGGAAATCTGTTATTTTAAACAACAGTTTATTTTCTGTTTTTAGTTTTTGATATTACACGAAAACATGACAGTTTCATAAAGAAGTAGCATTGATTTTGGATTTTGTCATATAGGATATTATTTTATTTGAAAAATAAACAGATAGATTCAAAGCCAATAACAAGAAATATAGATATTTAATGCCATTCTGTGGGGAAAATCAAATGTAAATGTTCTTTAAAAAACTGTTTAAGTTTTTAAGAAAGGTATTTGTTAATATACTATTTTCAAAAGCATTAGTTGGCTCGTTATCATTTTAAGCAGCTATTGAGAGCCATTGTAGAGGGTCCAAAGAGTCACTTGTGGCTCTGGAGCCGCAGGTTGCAGACCCCTGGGTTAGGGGTTCATCTCCTTAAATGGTCAGTATAAATATTAAAGTGCATCAGAAGCTGTCGCTTAGAAATGTAAGAGATTATGGATAAGTCCTAGTTTTTATTTCAGTCTGAGGTGTGGTTCTGCAGAAATCTGCTCCTACATTTATAGAGCAGCTTCAAGAACAACTGCTGATGATGTTTAAGGTTGTGAACACATGAACGTAGGGCTGGATGATATGGCTTAAGCTTATATCTGATGGATATCATTTTGATATCAATTTAAGATGAGATGTTTAAACTTATGACATTTATTTCTCCATGTTTATGAAACTCCTTCGATATGACATGTTAGTAATATTTACTTTTATAAAAACACATAAAACCTGGAATGTCAGTCAGGGACAAAGCTGTTATCATAGACTTTAAAGTATACTAAAATATCATGAATATCATCACGTAGGGCAAAACCAGCTGTTTAGGTTGTGGAGGCAGCAGACTCCTCTCTAAAGCATCAAGCATGTTTGTAGCTATGAGCTTTAAACTGAAACCAAAGTCTTCTTCTTTTCACTCCGTTAAAGAGACTAATGGTTCATGTATCTGCAGCACACCAGTGCTTATGGATCTACCTGTGAAGCTTTACCTGGACGATATATCTCCTTTAAGGTCTGAGCTGACAATTCTGTTCATTTTATATCCAAAGAAAAACCTTCAAGATGTTGGTCAACCGAATCTTACAAAACACCTTTTCATTTTAACACGAGAAATATAGTTTTATCTTTTTCTAACGAACTTTTGTTTCAGTTAGATCCTGAATCATATAAATCGGATTAATAGATTTTTAACGTAAATGAGGAAGGGAAGGCTTATTGGCATTCAGCCATCATCATCATCTGTTCTATGCTTGTATTTTTTTGTTCTCCATACGTCTTTCTTGGTTCTTGTTCCTAATTTGACCAACAAATTGCTGCTCACTTTTCCTTTTCTGAAAAACTCATTTCGTTATCTCTTCTTATCCCTCTTATTACCCTCCCTGCTCTTTCCAGCATCAATTTGTCAGCATTAGGGAACTGAGTCACAGCTCCTTAACCTTGCTCTCTGTACAGAATACAAATTGAATAGAGCCAGTCTGTAATCACATCCAATAGGGAGCATTAGTTGGCTGACTTTGGGGATCTTTATTAATGAACATTTGTTGCACAAACCTCAATCGACTTCTACCCTGTCTGTCTGGAAGAAAAGGTTTATGTTTGCTTATCAGTTAAATATTTAGTAAAGGTTTCCATTTATTACATAACAGATCTTTATTTCTAAATGATTAGCAGGGATGTCCGTCTTAACACTTTGCTTCAACTTTTCACTCAAGCGAGCATCGAGATAGAGAGATAATATATATAGATGGAGATTTAATAGCACCTCTCCTACCCCAGAGACAAAATCTTAGCAATACGGAAACAAAACGATGTCTTGATAATTTTTTATTTTGATTTCTGAACAGCAGAGCTTTAAAGGGTGGCCCTTTTAATTATATTGTCTGA
>JAUZNJ010033152.1:0-13309 GCA_034780135.1 Jordanella pulchra
TTTTGTTTTAGATTCCATCACTCACAGTTGAAGAGTAGCTATGATAAAAATTACAGTCTTCTACATGCTTTGCAAGTTTGAAAACCTGAAAAATCAACAGTGTATCAAATACTTGTTCCCCCCACTGTACATAGCCTGGTAAGGGGCTGGTACAGCTTGATTTCAAAGGCTGGACTAACTGGGTTTGCATCATCAGGTTAGAACCAATCCAATAATTATAGATGTGATGCAAAATGGAAGTACGAGTTGCACAAACTCTCGCCTCCCGTGCTGTGATTGGTCTGGCGAGATCTGGCCACAGTCAACAGCAGTTTACCAGACTGAATTTTGTGATTCAGTCTAGCAAACCAGTGTAAGAAAGGAAGGGTCAAGCAGGAAAGCTTTGAGCTGATTTTCATGTTAAAAATGATGGAAAAGAGCAAATAACAAATACTGGGGGAACAAAGATAGAATGAAGCAGAATTATGAAAAGTGGTCCTTATTTCCTCCAGCAGTCTAAGCCTATAGTGGCATAACTATATAGCTAGCTAAGAGTAACCTGAGCCACTCTAACTATGAGCATAGTTTAAAAATCAAAGTTTTAGGCCCAGTCTTAAAAGTAGACACGGTGTGTATTGGTGCAGAGATGTGATGTCAGACTTTTAAAAACTAGAGGAGCAGAGCATAAAAGTTATTTTCATACCCGCAAGAAGAAGCAAACCATGGGGATCTTTAGTTTTGCAGTGGGGGGGGGGACATTTTTTTAGAATGTATAACTACATGCGTTCTCTGTAGAGCATCCATTCAAGGGTTTTCCTCATTGCTTTAATGAAGATGACTGAGGATCCAAGCAGGATCAAACACATTGTGAATAAAGGTCCACAAGATGAAGCATGCTGCCTTCTCCTTATCACCAATGAGAGCTTTCCCAGCTCATTGCTGATGAATTGGAAACGAATGGATCAGTTTTATTTAGAGTTTCTGTTCTCAGGTAACGTTTTAGCTTGTACAAGAGTGTACTTCAAAGACGATGGCTATCTCAGGGTTTGACATTTGAAGCTGTAGTTAGCATCCTCTAAGAGTTTTTGAATTTGCTAACCCAACTTTAGTATAATAAAACCTTAAATGATCAAGAGTTTTCCAATAGATTGATTCCTCTGATTCCTTCCAGGAACCCCTGAGTCTCTGGCAGAGAAGGAGCTCCAGTTGTTGATGATGATAAACCAGCTGAGTGGCCTCAGAGAGCAGCTGCTGAACGCCCACTCAGAACAGAGGAACATGGCCGCCCTGCTGCTGGAGAAGCAGCAGCAGCAGATGGAGGTGGCCCGGCGGCAACAGGAAGAGGTACAGTTTTCCTCAGCAGCATTTAATAACATCTTGATGATGTCCTGTGGCCAAGGCAGAAGTCCCTCTGTGCATCACTGGTTATGCAGACCACCGTTCAGAAAATAGCCTGCTTAGCTTGTTCTTGCTTGTGCCCCTGTGGTTGGTAATGTTAAGGATTTAACAGTTCAGGAAGCAGTGTATTTCCGGGGTTCTTTTGTAAAAAGGAGGGAGAGTGGAAGTCTGACCCCATGTCGGGCAATTCTTGAACGGTGTTAAGAGAGGGAAAGGCTGTGTCCAAACGTCTGCTCTAACCCCTAAACTCCTCAATCACTACAGTATATAGAGCCATGACTATATAGTGGACTTTATAGTGAACTCAGTTAACTGACTGTTCGGACAGATGATCATTACTTTTCACTCCCTGTTGATCATGTACCTCTGGCTTCCCACACAGTGTCTATGTCATTTTTCTTCTTTCTCACTGCCAAAACAAATCCCACAATGCTTTGCGAGGAGAGCATGCTGGGATACATCTGCTCATTTAGTGATCATGGGTGCAGCTACTTTACAAGGTGCATTGGGGAAAAATTCGGTTCAAATTACTTTTCATCCACTACACATTTGGGCACTCATATAAGATGGCGTAACCACTGTAAATCGAGGTTAGGGCAGAGGTTTGGACACAGCCAAAGTAAATCAAGAAAACGGCGGGTTGAGCTGATGGAACAGTACAGCTTCGTCTCATTATTTTGTCATTTCAATCAGAATAGGCTCACAAAACAGAATACTCGGCCCCATTAGTGGGAGTGGAAGGAAACTTACCTGCAGGACGCCCCTCACGAAACATATATTGAGAGTTAAAGTTTTAGCTAGTGAGCTAACGCTAGCCTCCTGCTGGCCCCGCAGAGCTTAATTTTTGCAGTTTTCATTAGCACGCTTTGGAAAATCTGCTGTTTTTCGTAAGGAGATCTCATATCTTATCATAGATTATCAGAATATTAGACATAGGTCTGACAAACCTACCAGGAACGTTCCAGCGTATGATGGAGCTAGTGCTACGTGGGCTCCCATGGCAGGTGTACATGGTGTACCTCGAGGATTTTGAACATACAGCCCCACATTTGAGGACTGTCTCTCCAGCCTGCCTGCTGTCTTGTCCGGGATCCGACCAGCATGCCTGAGACTAAATCCAAACAAATGTCATCCAGCACACAAACATGTGGTGTTTCTGGGGGGGTGTTGTGTTTCACCAGGGTCTCCAGCCAGACCCTAGGCCTGTGTTCTTGCTTTGTGAAGGACTTTGCCCGGCGTTCTACTCCCCTGTACTATCTTACATGTAAAAACGTTCCTTTTCAGTGGACAGCTGAATGTGATGCTTCGGAGTTTCTTAAAAAGGTGTTTTCTTCTGCACCAGTTGGCAGAACAGCCCCTTTAAAGTGTACACTGATACCTCTTTGGAAGCCATTATCTCAAGACAAGGACAAAATAGGGCAAGAAGTGGTGTATGCAAGTCAAGCACTTTCCCCCACTGAAAAACATTGGTCGACATTCGACAGGGAGCTGTGGGCTGTAGTGTGGGCTGTATGTCAATTCAGACAGCACACTGGGTCAGCTTCATTCACCATCTTAACCGATCACAAGCCTCTATTGGGTATTCGCCACATGACTCTAGACAAGATCATTCCACCTCCCTCAGTCAGTGGAAATGGATGGAGAGTTGGATGAATTGTCTGTTGTTCAGGTAATGGTTCTGGAATGACAGAGCTGGAAAGAGCACATCCAGATATTAAGAGTCATAGAGTGGATTGAAGGGGGAGGAGCTCGCCCACCTCTGGGGCAAATGAGAGGCAGCTACTGAATTTATGGACAGAGTACCCCCCGTCTCTCTGCTGTGAATGGACTGCTCTGCTGAATGTGAATTCCTCCCTCATTGGTGACAGTTTGTGTCTCCTTCACTTGTTTCTGAGGTGCTACAGTATCTTCATGGAGGTCCTGCATCTCTCAGTAGAGAGAGTGTGGGAACATGCAAACCTGTTATTGGCTCAATGTTTAGAGACACAACAGTGTGTTCAATGTCAGACCCGCAAAGCACCTGTAACAAAATATCCGACACTGTTGGGAGGGTCCCCAACGACTGGACAGGAGTTCCAGCTGATATCTTCTAATTACCGGTGATATACAGGGGAACACATATGGGTTGTTGGTTGAAGACTACCTCACCACGTTTGTGAATTTCTATCCCCTCCATTACCAGACAGCCCAGTCTGTAGCACAGTGCTTGTTTGAAGATTATGTGCTATCTGAAGGCATTCCAGAAACCATCCACAGTTTGAAGCTGATCTGAGCTGCTGGTTCAGTTTTACCCCTAAATTCCCTGTTTTCGTTCCTCGCCAGCAAGAGGCAGGATTCCCTGATGGGTCCAGTGGTGCTGACCAGCTTCAGGTCACAAGTGACTCAAATACTGTTCTGGAAACTGAAACAGATGACGAGTACATCATGTCTTGTTCAGGGAGAGTTTGGAGACCTCGGGTCCATTTCAAGGACTTCATTACTTATCAATGAGTCGTTTGTTTAAAAAAAATGCTTTCTCCAGCTCAGTTTGGAAAGTCTGTTTTGCAGGAGATGTAAAGTTAGTTCAACAGTGAAAAAGAAAAAAATCTGTGGGTTTGACATGATGTGCTCTGTAGGAAGTTTATGGCTATGTGCATAACACACCTGGTGGTGACTGCAGTATTTAGCACTGTTATTCTGTGGAACCTTAATGTCCAGTTTGAAGTTCTGATGTGGGCTGATTCTGTTACCATAGGAAGGAAACTGTTTAGAAACCAGGGTGTTTCTTTTTTTGGAGTGGGAGGTATGTATAGGAATTAATGCTATGTTCAGGAAGCAGTGTATTTCTGGGGGGAGCAGAAGTCTGACCCTGTGTGGGGCTGTTCTTGAACGCTGTTAATAAGAGAGAGAAAATAAATAAAATGGCCGGTTGCGTCGATGGAACAGTTCCAGTTAGTTATTGTGTGTTTTGCATCAGTATAACACTCGGCTGCACTAATAATGCGCCTTGTCTCTCAGATCGCCAAGCAGCAGGAGCTGCTCATCAAGCAGCAGCGAACCATCAACCAGCTTCAGCAGCAGATCCAGGTCAGTTCTTCTCAAGAGCTTTCACATGTCATCATAGATGATAGCAGGAGCAGCTAGCATGGAGTCACTGCTACTGATGTGCTCATCAGACTGCAGAGGAATCAAGCATTTTGTGTAAGGATCCTTCTGTCCTGCTCTGTCCCAGCAGGTGAACATGCCCTTCCTGATGATACCAGCTTTCCACCCAAACTCCCAGCCACTCCCTGTCACCTCTGAACCCCAGATGACGTATCCGGTGCAGCCGATCCCTTGCAAGCCCAGTGAGTAGAAGACAGCCTTGTTTTTGTTTTTTTACCTTTTCTAATGAGTCACAGTGGAGAACATCTATTTTAGGAGGAAATAATAACAGGAATATAACTGTTTTAAAGAACCTGTGAGAAATGGTTTCCATCAAGGTCTCAAACCAAAGTAGTTCTGATACAAAAAAAATGAAAACAGTCTTCTAACCCAAAGTCCAAACTAGGTTTTAAAGAATGCTTTTCTAGAATAGATGAGCCCAGGTTTGAATAAACTAAATACTTTTGACCTTTAATGAGATCTAGTTAGATGTGAGGCTAACAGTTGGGTGCTCTCACTGGTTGCCAGTCAGACCCATCAGGAATCTACTTGGACTGAAGATCGAATCAAATTTCATTGGAAACGATTCTTTTCAATCTCTGTTTATAAAAACATTTCTCCTAACTGTTACCTTGATTTAATGAGTGTTAAACGTATTAAAATTTGTGTTATATTAATATTTAGCAGAAAATGAATACAGTAATGGCAGCTGTAAGGTCAGTGGAAGAAGTGTTTCTTTTAGCATTTATTATTTTTGTTTATGACCATTTCTATACAGCAGGGCTGCTCAAGAATGGCTTTATTAGGCAGTGAATCGCTAGTTTAAGCACCAGGTTATTAAAGGTTTCTCAGTTATTCATTCATTTTGCTTTATGCAGCGTTTTGCAAATCAGCAGCTTCTAAATGAAGTGACTCTAAGTTTTCTGTGTTTAGAATTTGACAGCTCCTGCTTTTTTTTTTTTTTTTTTTTTACATTTGCAGCAGTTGCACCTGAACATAAATTTAAACTACTATGACTTGTGATCATGAAGTTGATCCATTGAAAAAAAAACGGCTGTCTTGTTTCTACATCAGCATGAAGATGTTCACATTGTGATCTCCATGCACAGAAAAGCAGTAGCAATGTTGGAAATGCAGGACCGTTCCCTGCCCCGCCACTAGTAGGCAGTGATTTCAGCAGCGTGCCGATAAATAAATAGATAAATATTGGGATCTGTCCTTGGAATTAGTATTTTTGCCTTTAATACAAGATCAGCAGATACTTTGCATCTTAATTCATGGTGAATTGTCTCACCTGCTCAAATGTAACGGAACAATAAACTGAGCACAAGGATTATGTTTTTGCAGTGAATCACTGGTCTGCATCAGTTTTGCATCCATGTTTTTGGTTGAGGCGTCGTCCCTTGATAAACTGAGCCCGGTCCCATCCTACTCCATGTCATAAACCTCCAAAATCCTACAATAAGAAACTGCTCTGTATTCACCAGTGGGGGGTGCAGCATGAACGCTGGACTGCTGTAAAGCTGCTCGTCTTACTAAGGGAACCAGAACCGAGCCAGACTGGGTCGTTTGCACAGCAAGTGTTGTTTTTCCATCCAGGAAGGAGGATTACAGACCAGTCATAAACACTTAGATACCCGTTATAGGGACTTAGGTCAAAATGTGCTTTAATATTTGTAAAGATGCATTCCTGTCAGCCATTTTGAAATCTGTTGTCTTCATTCTAAAGGCATGGAGATAAACCGCCGTTTGGTATCAACATCACTGTCATTCTGAGTTTGTGTAAAGTTTAGACAAACACTGAATCTGTTGTGTTTGGCTCTTTAATGTTACACTTCAGCACTAGTATCTCTAAGGTAATATTAACTAGAGCAGGTGATGATAGACAAGCATGCTTATCATCTGTCGGTGCCTCTATTTAACGTCTCTGAAGTCTTCAATCATTGAGTTTTCCTCACTGTGGGTCAATGAAGGAGTTTCTGTTAAACTACAAACAAACACTTCATCAACAAGCTGACTTAAAAACAAAGTTTAGATCTGTGCAGGTCATCTGCATCCCATCAGTGATGAACCACATACCGTCCAATCAGAGGCTATCGGTGCTGTAATGAAGCCTTTTAGTTTGGCTTTTCCTCTACAAAGTTCTTTCTGATTAATCGATATTTGAAATAATTGTTCACTACTTTTAACCAAATCCAGTTGTTACCCAGAGTAACGGTACACAAACAACAACCGTTTACTCAAACTGTTTACCTGCCTGAAGACGCCACAAATATAAACAATGACATTTTATTTAAATAAAAATATACACAATTTTTTTTATTAAAAATGTAAATATGTCATTAAATATATTGTATATATATATATATATAATTACGCCTGTATTATCTATCTATATGTATTTATTATTTATGCCTGATTACCTATTTCTTCTTAATTTATGATATTTTTTGTTTCATTTCCTAAAACTATATTTTTAGATTAATTGAATAATTGAAAACAATAGAATAATCAATAGATTAATGTGTTACTAAAGTAATTTATAAAACCTCTTTGGAAGCTGGTATCATTGAATAACAACAGAGGGTAAAATCACACCTTTAGTGAGAAAGAAAACAAGCGATGAAGACGTTGAACAAACTGTAGTTCGGTTCAATATAACCTGAAAATCTCTAATCTGCTCTGATATCAATAAATCAATCACATCTTCAATGGATCTGAATGGGTTTTCTAACAGATCATAAATCCGTCTGATTAGATCATGGGGTGAATTCCTTACATTCCTCCATCCAGTCCTGAACCAGGTCGACTCTGTGGTTAATCCTGTGGGATGATGGGATACCGTTTCCATTAAGGACATTCAGTGGTGGATGTTTCCTCCATCTTTATCAGCTCTTGCTCTGTGGTCCAGTCTGATTATTCTCTACAGTTACATGGAAAAGCTCTCATAGGACTCAAACTTTTCTCCATCTTGTTACCTTAAAAAAAAAAACCTCATTGGGTTTTATTGCAGCTTAAATCAAAGTAGCTCATAGCTGTGAAGTGGAAGGAAAACGTCACATGGCTGCTTTACGTACGATTGTATTCACGCTGCTGCTTCATCCTTCCCAGCCGTCGACTATCCCATCCAGCTGCTGCAGAACAGTCACCCCACCACCATCAAGAGGAGCACCAACTCCTTCCGGCAGGTACCAGAACTCCTTCATATCCACGTCCCTTCGTCTTCTCACACCTGTAAAAAAAAAAACCTAGATGGGAAAAGGTTTTCTGTGCAGTGGGTTTAGGTAGAGAACCTGTGTTTGTGGTTTGAAGCAAGTTAAAGAAAGTGATTCCCTCAGGATTGAACAAACAATGGGGTTTTTCTAGTATTTAGGGAGGCTGAAAAGCTTTAGGAATACACCACACCCTCCGTTCAAAGGTTTAATGCGTGCAGCGTAGGTGTGTGTGTGTGTGTGTGTAGAGCTAACTGTTTGCACGGAAGGTTGTCAAGAAGAGATAGAGCAACACAGTCTGAGTAAACAAAAGGAATGAGGGGATGAGAATAACGCACAGGCCAAAAGAAATCCTGCTAAGGTGTGACGGATTTGCTCCAACATGTTAAATGCGGCGTTCATGCCTGGGATCCACGCACACCCTCATGTTCTGTTCTGCTGTTTTTTTTTTTTTCTTTTTATGAAGGAGTCCAGCCAGCCTTTGAACCTGACCTCCAAACCCAAGGGGATGGAAGCGGGGAAGACATCCAGCCCACAGAGCCTGGAGCTGGGATCACTGGGGCTGCAGGGGGGCTACAGATACAGAGATCTCCACAGAGAGGTGTCCCACAGCCCGCCACGGCCCACTCTCAGTGAGTAAACCTCCACGGGTCCCGGTGCTCACAGCTTTCTGTGATGCTGAAAAAAAAAACAAAAAAAAAAAACAATTAACCTTTATTAGGACATAATAAAATCCTGGACAAGATGTAAAACAAAGATTTATGATTGAAAACAATCGTAATAATAAAATCTGCAATAATAAAAATCCAGACATTAAAGGCAGTTTATCATCAGATTCCTGAAGATCCTTCGTTGTTGATGTCATCTTCTCTATAACCTGCTTGTCTCGTCTTTTCATGGGTTTAGAGGAAGCGCAGCGCCTTTGTCTTCTGCCAAATGCTCCGTGGCCCAGCAAAGTAAAAATAAATGTTGTGTTTTCCAGTAATGTTCTGGCAGTCTATGAACAGAAGGGACGTAGTTTGGTAGGTTTTTGGGTAGTTTTTTTTTTTTTTTTTGGGGTGGGGAGGGGGGGTGGGGGTTCCTCCTCTGTCCAGTTTGTTTCTGTTTGCATCCGGTAACGTCATGGTGATGAACTGATGACAAGTAAGTCACCTCTGGCCATTTGTTTGTTTACTTATTAAGTCGTGTTTGTTTACAAACTAATGAACAGCTGATAATTCAAGGAGTTTCTTTTCTCCTTCTTCTCCAGACATACCTTAACTCTGTTAGCTTCAGTAGCTAACCTTAGTTAGCTCTTAATTGCTGTCTGGAGTCTTAAACTTCTTTCCACTAATTGCCGGCGCCGTAGTGCAGTAATCTCACGCGGCCACACGATGGCGCCAAACTCGTCCCAGTCTGAGTCAGAGACGATCTTAACATGATGCAAAGGTGTTTAGATTATGATTGTTTTTGAACAAAGCAAAGCATTAGTTGCACAGTTTTCGTCTTTGTAATGTTTTCTGTGGATATTTAAATGTACAGAAGAATTTCAGTTGATATAATCTAATATTAAATGTGTTAATTGTTGAAGCTTTCTTCCTGTAGTATCTTAGTTCATCCTTTCTGTGCTCTGACTGACCTAAACATCATCTTGTTTGCCGGTCATACTTAAAAGAACCAGTTCTAACCTTCTACTCATTGACATATATGATGATGTGGTAAAATGTAGTTTCTTTCTCCTGACTGATACATTTTGCACCTTTAAGATCCCTTCTCTCATTTCTTTAGCAAAAAAAAAAGAGACAGTTCCCATCAGTGTCAACTTCACTCTAAACAACATCATAGCGGTTCCTTTTTAATACACTTTTTATAACTTATCTGTTGTATATTTATTTTCCAGGACGACTGTGGAAGCATTAACTTAACAGTGACCATAAATGTTTAAATGTCTTAGTAATGTTGAGGAAACACTGACTGTAATATCTAATTGTTGAAGTGAGTTGTGAAGGCAACATGTTAAATTGCTTGGAGGGACGATCAGTTATGGTCTCCCTTGTTAGCAAATGTCGTCATTAGAGACTGATTTAGTTTTGCACAGCAAAAACTGATCTAAATAAATAAAAATGCATTAAAATAAGTGCATTTTCTCTTCATTTGAGCAGTTTAAATGAATATTTGCCCTTATAATAAAAATATTTGATCTAATTTTCTTATTTTAAATGTAAATCATCTTATTTAGCTTTCTTACCTTCCTGCTCAAATAAAGGAAAAAAACACTTAATTTAGGAAAACAATACAAACTTTACATTGATTTTAACTTTTGCTGCATATGTTTTTGGTACAGTGGCCAGCCCTTGCTCTAAAGGGTACGGGCCCCTGTTGGCCCCTGACTAGAACCGCCCATGATCATGGATTCATCAGGATGAATCCCTTTAATCATTCCAGCCTCAATGGTGGGTTCTTTTTCCAGATGTGATCAGATTCTGGTCAGATTTCCTGACTGCAGCCTTTCAGTGTGGATAAAATCCTGCAAGGAAAACGCCAACATGGAGTCAGTCTGTTTCCATGGTTACCTGCTGTGGTTGCTCCCTTTAAAACCTGCTCATCCCTTCTGGTCCCCCTTGTCCTCAGGTTTCCTGGGAGAAGGTGACGTGGTCACTCAGGCCATCCATGATGCCCAGCAGCTCTTGAGGAGCCACAGCAGGGGGGAGAGAGACCGGGAGAAGGAGCGGGACGGGTCCGTGAAAATGGTGAGCCGTCTCTGCATACGTTACCCTGAATCATTTTTGAAAAGGATTTTAAAAACCCCCAAATCCCTTAAATATAATCCGCGTTTCTACTTCTTCAATATTAATTGAAGAATTAATTGTTTTATAAGGTATAGATTCTAGTGCTTAACTAGTAAAAGCAGCAAACAGGAAAAAATCAAACCATCTTCGAGGAGGAGAATGAAACAAATGAAGCAACCTTAACGGATATAACAGCCTTTATAGATCCTCAATAGTAATGAACCAGGCTGTTAAAGGATGTTAACTAATGACTCACACTGTTAGACGGACACCACATGGTGGCTCTACAGAAGGACCAACAGGAAATGGTTCTTCTTTGTTCTTTTTGAGGACTAAAAGTCCCGTTTAAGAGTCGTCTGTTTGGAAGAGAAGTGATCATTAAAGTGGAGTTTAAAGGCCCAGTGCTGCTCTGTTTTCACAGATTTCACTGTTTTTCAAAAATGAATAATTTTATATTTAATTTTTTCAGATTTCTTTCATATTACTTTTTCTTACATTTTGTTTTCTCCAAATTGTGGTGTGAGAAGCAAAGACTCATTTCTGTTGCGACTCAAAGACTCACTGCAGTGAAGAGAAACACAGTTTTAAAGAATGTGATTCGTAAAACTCAGTATGAAAAAAAACATTCGAGGAAAAAAAAAGCGTAAAATATAAATTTGCTTAGAGATGCTTTTAATTGTTCTATTTAATCTGTTAAATAAGAAATGCTGTCTAGCTTTTCTCCCCCTGCTTTTATCGTCCCGCCGTGATATTTTTCTTTGTGTTTTCATCTCTTTTGCTCTTTTCTTGTAAATCGCTTGGAATCGTCTCTTTAATGAAAAGTTTTACTAATAAATATGCTTCGCCTTGCCTCGCTTCGCCTTGCCTCGCCTTGCCTCACCTTGCCTCGCTTCGCCTCGCCTTGCCTTGCCTCCCTTTACCTTGCCTCGCTTTGCCTTGCCTCACCTTGCCTCGCCTTGCCTTGCCTCACCTTGCCTCGCTTCGCCTTGCCTCACCTTGCCATGCCTCGCTTCGCTTTGCCTTGCCTTGCCTCACCTCGCCTTGCCTTGCCTCGCCTTGTCTTGCCTCACCTTGCCATGCCTCGCTTCGCCTTGCCTCGCTTCGCCTTGCCTCGCTTCGCCTTGCCTCACCTCGCCTTGCCTTGCCTCACCTTGCCTTGCCTCGCTTCGCCTTGCCTTCAGCCAAAGGGAAATGTTTGGTGAACCGAGATTAGTCGCCTCAGCAGAGGGGAACATGGAGGCTTTGCTTTCTCCATTGAAATCCTTTGTGGGTTTTTCTGCATCTGGATCATTAAACTGCTCTAATCCCCTGGTCCTTGATCGGAGTTCCTGTTAATTTGATCTTGTTTGGACTTTGGTTCCATGTTCACATCAGGCAGGATAGAAAGTAGCAGAAACAGTGGGATCTTGTTTGGCTTCATTTCGTTTGATTCATGTAAGAAACCAACAACAAACCAACTGACAAACGGAAACTAATCAGGTTTTAAATAAGAACAAACAGCCTCTAAGGGATAGAAGTCCTTGAGGTGGTGAGGAGCCGCCGTCCGTCCGTCTCCCTCTGACATCTAGGATGTCATTTAGAGGTCGGCCTGGTTTTAGATTACAGGCAGTCATGCTTCTCTGCCGCCTCAAACCGATGGACAAATCACCCAGCTGGGACTCGGCCACACCTTATTGTTTTGGTTTTTTCTTTTGTCTTCCTTCACTTCTAAGTAAAGTGCTTATAAATTAGCTAGGATTTTATCTAATTTTGTTGTTGTTAAGGAACCTATTAGTGGTTGAATCGGGGGTCTTTGTAATAACGGCCTCTTATCCCGGCCTTCGTTCTTTTAAGTGACTGAAGCTTCAGCTCTCAGCCTTGTCCTGAGCAACAGCTGTTGCAGCCTCACAATAACCACAAAGGCCTCAGTGTGGCATTGACCGAGCCACCTGCCCTTCCTCTTTGTCCTCACTAATACTGTACTTATCTCTCCTCCTCCTCCACTCTGTGATCCTGCTCCATCTCTGCTGTGCTGCTCTCTGAACACCAAACTGTTGGTTGACCTATTTAGGTCACACATTACACTCCATGTGTTGATGCTTTACAGCAGCAGAATAGGTGAGAGATAAAGCAGCAGTTTTGCAAATCCAGTGTTTCCCAGCCTTGTCTCCATCGTTTTCCTCTCCTCCAACCTTTTTTAATGTCCTATCTTTGCAAATCCAGCCCTACATTTCTAACCTTCCGATACGACGAGTCTCTGACCTTAAATAGCACAAATGTCCGTCTTGAACTCAGCCTCTTAACATTGGGTCATTGTTTTACTGGAGTTCAAATTTACATGCTGATATATCAGTGAGTTTACAGCATAAATGACGACACTCGTCTCTTGTTTTCTTTTATCTGCAGGAATATAAAGGTTCTCCTCGTACAGAGAAATTACCTCACTGTGAGCGTGAAGAAAGAAAAGGCCTGCAGACCACCGAGGACCACCTCAGCAGTGACTCAGAGGGTAGGTGGTCCCAGCTGCACAGAATCAACATATAGAAGAGCAATGGAGGTTTTTATCTCCCAGAAATGATTTAATAACTCTCCAGCAGGGCATCACATTCAAATGTATTAGACGGCTGTGTCAAAATTTTAATCTGTCAAAAATGTAACATTTAGCTGTGAAAGTTTAAAGATCAGGTTTTTGAGTCTGAGTCCAAATTAGTTAAAGACATTTTTCATGTTTCATGTCAAATTTAGTTTGTATCATTTCCAATAAAACCAACACTCAGTAGAGGGGAATATTTATTTATGTAAATACAGTATTAGTATAAATTATACAATCTACATACATGCATATATATA
>JAUZNJ010033153.1:0-13309 GCA_034780135.1 Jordanella pulchra
CAGGTGGGTTTTTACATTAAAGTGTAATAGGTAGTGAGGTAGTGGTATTGACTGTTATATACACGTCTTGCACAGTCCTTGCACATAATAGTTGACTTACTTCTTCAGCATGCAGTCATGTTCTCCAGAGTCCCGCTAATTATCTGCTTACTTGACTGAGCCATGCTAAAGCAGATAAACATCCTCAAGGACCGGACCCTGATTTAACCTTTTAAATACATGCTCCAAACCATACTTTGGTTAATGTCTGTTGGTTTAACATAACTCGTAACCTTATGCTGATCTCCATCCAAAACCACCCAACATCCCACCCATCTTGTGTGTTTGTGTGTCTGCCTGTGTGTGAGTACTCATGAAGTATGGAAGCATAGAACTGACACAGGTTTTAAAATTATTACTGAACTGTACATCATAGGAATGAAAAAGATAAAAACTATCTTTTTTTTAACCTGATAGCTATTTTGTTTTAAATAAATTTCACTTGTTTAACCATGTGGTTGCTGCTTCTTGCAAATACCATTTTAAGATCGAATGACTTAAGAAAGCAAGAGGTGCCCACAGTGGAACCACAGTGCAGGTGGACACTTGCGTTTTTGCTGCTATCACATCTGTTTTGTGAAACTCCACAATTTCATAGTTGAAAGAAAAAAAGCAAGAGCATCACAAACATAATTTGTTGTGTTTTTTATGACTCCTGCTACCACAATGTTTGCGTATCACTTCACCAAACTGGCCCCAAAAGTTCTGCTTAATGCTCTTTCTTCGATGGGAGTTGGCCCGGATTGATAATGTGTAGCACTTAATTGCGATGGCTACACAATTTTGGCAATAACCATCTAATTATAAGAACATACAACTCCATAATTACACAAGATCATGTGTCAGATCAACACTTCTGTGGTGAAGGATCAAAGGAGAAACCTTAAAGAAATGTTTCTGAAATTAGAGCACCTGTGAAAAATCTTTATGTTTTATTGCGTTGAGGGGATAGTAAGCCATTAACATGCACAGAACAAAAAAAACAAAAAACTGTATATTTGGTTCTTAATCCACTAAATCAACTTTTCTCTGTATTTTTCAAAAGTTTTAAACAGATAATAAACCTGCAACAACAACAGCATGATTTAATAAGGTATTTTTTTCTATTTTATTTCTTAAATTGTATGTGAAAGATAATTACCAACTGTAAATGCTGTCATTAAAATGTTCAATCTTCAATTTAACATTATGTATTTTACTTACTTCAAAGATCTTTACTGGAAGAACAGTTGAAGCAACTGAGATCAAGGTAAGAACTAAGCAAGATTTTTATGAGTAAAATAATAAACTACCAGACAAGGCTTGTATGGATCTCAAAAATTATGATGTAATGTTGTAGGGTACACTAGAGACATGATTACCCCATCACATTTGGGATTAAGTGCCTTTTCCCTAAGGGCTCATTAGTGTGCGAATAGATCTTACAACCTTTAAATTGCAAGATGACAGCTCCTCCCACAAATGTTTGACTGGTAGTCTACACATTACCTTAGATTCTTTAATATTGTGTCTTGCAGACACAAAGAAAACCAAATGCTAGTTAATTTAAACTGACAACATAAAATTAGGCTTGAATTAGATTTAGTTAAAAAAAATACGAAAAGCAAAATACATTTTCTTCAGAAGTCATAGGCCTGTAACAGGCCTGTAGCACCACTTGGTATCCATATGTACAATCATTAGCAGTGTTAAATAAGCAAAATTACAGTTTAAAGTAAACAAGGTACTTAGGTTCTAAGAATAGCTTAGAATTTGTTTGCAAAATAATAATTGTATTGCTTATTTCCTGTTTTTTTAGGCCAACAAACAACCCATCATGTGTCCGCAGATTCTTAAGATGGCTGATTAATTTTTTTACCTGCGCCTGGAATAGGACACAAAACCAAAATAACAGGTAAGGTATGCTTCGGGTATTGCATTTGAAATAAAATTTGTAGTTTTTTTTATTGTTTTTTAAAATCCTTCAGGTTTCTGTCTAAATGGTTCACAACCCCAAAGCAACCCACATTATTAGTAGTCCAGAGGGAGAGTTAACAAAGCCCAGGATGTTGGTATGTTTATCACTTGGTGCTCCTTTTTGTGGCATCAGACAGGTTTTTATTTAAAACAAAGTCAGGTGAGGGAGCCCTACCGTTGGTCCTTGAAGTCCTTTGTCTCGCATGTTTTCTGTGGTTTCATGTATTAACACTATGGATTCTGATTATCACAGTTCAGCAAAAGACACTCATCAAAAAGACCCTGAACTTTTAGGCCTAATGTATAAAAGAGTTTGTAGTTTTAAACCTAAAAGTAGACATTAGTCTTCTGTTGTGCATTTGCTTTTGCATTCAGAGCATGCGACATTCTTAGAGTGTTTCCACATTGGGAGTGTGTTATCATCTTCCTACTTACATAAAATGAAGCTAAAGAAGTCAGCCATTGACAGAGAAATGAGAAAACACACAAACTCACCTGAACAGGATGGAACAATACTATGTGAACTCCTATAGCTGAAAAGATTCTTGGACATTAAAAATGCATATTCAAGGGAGGACTACTAAGTATCATCCTTCAAAGTATAAGGCAACTTCATTTCTTGGGGTAACTGACAGCAGATCTGCTGGTTATTTAATGTTGCTTTGGGGCAATCCTTGATGTGAATAACAGACAAATAAACTCAGAAATGAAGCCAACCTGACTTTTTTCTGTGTTTCGTTCCACCAGAGAAATTGATTTCCAGGAGCAATGTCATGAGATAAGGTAAGACTGAAAGATGTTAAGTCTAAAACCCTATGAAAGAGATTTAAGTACTTGCAACGAACACCCAACTGACACAATGTTAAACTAATGCATTGGTAAATTTAAAGGGTTATTGTGTAATAACTTCTCTTTTTTACTGCCTGAAATTGATGACTTTACATATATGTTATTATTAGTGTGTTTTTTACCTCGACCAATAATCAGATACATGGATGAAACACATGGAATAACAATGTGTTCCCTCTAGCTGGTGTTGCATTATTTGACTGAAAGGGTTTCATTTGTTTTGTTGTATTGCTTTCTCTTTGATTTCACAGATCCACTCTGGACATAGAAAAGGAAGACCTGAATGCACTTGATCAAAGGTATTTTGAATGAAGTGATTTTACATCTGATTTTATAAAATCGGGTTCATAAACTTTAAAAACCTCTATTAGAAGTTATTAAGATGTACAGGTTGGGGGATAAAGGGGGACTGTAGGACCTACTGGCACTTCTGTGGAGAGCTACAGTAGTACAAATGGATTCAGTCGAAAAAACTTATATAAAAATCTAGAAAACAGTGGTTTATATAAGGTTAAGACTGACATGCATAATGGAGGAATCTGTGCTTTATGAGGCAGATAGGAGGAGTGAATACAAGCACTTTAGCGCTAAACTTTGCACAGTTTTTATTGTTTTTTTTTCCATTATGTTAAAAAACATCAAAACTGGATTTCTGTTAGTCCCATGAGAACAGCATCCATTGCTTTTTAAAATTCACACAGGTTATAACCCTAATAATTTTGAATGTGGAGGAGTTTGATTTAGGTCTGATAACCTAAATAAAAAGTAACCCACAATGAGTCTGGTCTCTAAACAGCAAATAACTTATTGAACCGTGATACAGTTGTGGTCAAAAGTTTGCATACACTTGTAAAAAACATAATTTCATGGCTGTCTTGAGTTTCCAATAAGTTCTACAGGTCTTATTTTTCTGTGATAGAGTGATCGGAACACATACTTGTTTGTCACAAAAAGCATTCATAAAGTTTGGTTCTTTCATAAATTTAGTATGGGTCTGCTGAAAACGGGACCAAATCTACAGGTGAATAAGACAAGTGTAATTTCTTGCTTGTATTTTCGTTCCTATGTTTGTGTTTATTTTTTGTCTTTAGTCTTTAATTGGTGATCTGACCTGGTAATTTCTAAGCTCAGATCCTTAGTCAGGACAAAAACAAATGAAGCAGAAAGAGAGCTAACAAAAGCCTAGCTGGTTGACATAATCTTTCCTTGTCAAACAAGGGTCTTGTCTAATAGATTTAATTATACTCCAAATTATGGAAAAATATTGTTCTTTTAAACTACAGAAAAAAGTTAAAGAACTTGAATTTCAAAGTTTAAAATTTTAATCAGTTAAAAATATTATAATTTAAACTGAATTTGTTTGTTGTTGGTGTGTTTTTTTCATTTATATTTATTTCTGTTGTTTAATGATAATTAAGTTAGAAAAATGTCTTTACTGTTTTATGTATTTAAAGATGAGGAAGAGATGATATAACATAGAAATGTTGATATAACATAGAAATGTTGTTTATGGATGTGTTGCAAAGCAGAATATGAAAAGGGTTAACAGCTGTAATAAAAGAAGATCTGCAGGAGGTTAGTGCAACAGAAGAGAATGACAGGGAGGGATGCAAGAAGATGATCTGTTGTGGTGAATTTTGATGTGAACAGCTGATAAATAACGAAAGTGATGCACAAAACAACATCCCTAAACATGTAATGTAAACATCTAAAACCCCTTTTTAGTTTCTCAGCAAACATAGACAAAACTCTAAGTCTTTAATTTCTGACACCAACCTTTTGTTCTGTATTAAAAGTTTTAAGCAGATTGAAAAAATCCAGCAGGAAGAACATCTTCACCTCAGGTATGTTGTGTTTTCATGTTAACTTTTAGATTGACAGTAACAGTTGTATTGTTAATGAGATTTTATTGTTACTTCAGAAAATATAATTAATATTACCAAATGCAGAGTGTGGTGACTGTTCACTCTTGCAGTTTGATTAAAGGATTTTGAATTATTTTCATACTGCTTTTTTTTCCTTCACAGATCTACTTTTGAACATGATGGAAAACAACAAAGGTACTGTTGGGACAGTCAGCAAAGAAGGACATTTTCATCTAAGGTGCATGTCCACTGTCAGAGACATAATCCAAATGTCTCTGACAGTTGAGTTAAAACAACCTTATCCACATGTTATCAAGACACAAAATCATATAAAATCCTCAAAGATTTATTTTTTCATCAAAATACTAAAAAAATGATCAATATAAAAGTGAAAAATGTGTATCAAAATTTTAAATCATACAAAGTGAAATTCATAATGTTTTAAAATATCAATATTTGTTTATCAAAGATAACTTGACTATTGATAATAATGGTGGCTTCAGCTTATACAGAATCCATTCAGAAACATAAAATGTATTTTAATTTATTTTACAGAAGAGATCTCAATCCTCCAGATTTGATATCCCTCCAACAAAGGTAATCTCTGTCTAATGCACTATGTAGCTTTTTTCTTTAAAAATCAATTGAGAATAGAACAAAAAAGTTATACGTATGTGAATTAAACCTCATTTTCCCAGTGTTTTGAATAGTTTGGACAAATAAGTATTACAATATTTGTGATTTTTAGGACCTATTTGATTGAATAAGCTCTATGATAGGATTTCATCTAAAATTACATTTTGTGATGTTTTCTAAGAATACAAAAGATGGAAGATTTTCAGAAACATGAAAAGCTCAGGTAAATATCTTATTTAAATGTCTTAATTTCTTAATATTAATTTTTACTCCACAAAGACATGGCAGGTAAGGATTTGATGCCAAATTTGGCTAATCCTGGTTATCAGTTATTGAGGTGACTGACTCTTTAGTCTGGATGTTAATTCAGTGTGAGCTTCTTCTGTTTGTAACCTTACAGATCTCATCTGAAACAGAAAGATGAAAAGATGAAACTCTTGGTGAAAAGGTAGGTGCATTACATTGTAATTTATTTTAAGTATTACATGTCAAAAACATTAAGTTCAAATAAACTTAAAAATTAAAAAAAAAGAAGGATTTAACTGTTTTATACGTTGCCTCCAAAGTTTTTTCTTAATCAAGTTGTTGTTTTCCCCCTTATTCTCTACAAAAGTTCAAAGAAATTTTCCGTGATTAATGTCTTGTTCCCAAATTCATCTTCTCTCCAGAATATCAACCTGTTAATTTTCTGTAGAGTCCAAGCCGCCATGCGTTTAATAACACATCTCTCCCTTTAAAATGTATGATCTATATTCACAATAAACATGTGATTTATCTGTATAATTTTTCTCTTTAAAGGCTTCAACAAATTGAACAGAACAAAGTTGCCGGGTGAGTGTCTCTGTTTCTTTAATTTTCTGATTAACCTTTAACATTTTTGCTAAAAGGTTATAAGATCTGATTTAGAGGCTAAAGTGGGCCAAGAATGAGCATTTAAAAAAATGTATTCCTCTTTAAAGTTAAGTAATTTTAAATTATAGTGGCACAAAAATGTCAGTATTAGTAAGTTAACATTGTTTTGATATATGAAAAACAGGAAAATGTTGTGTTTAATACTTACATGATTTCATTAATTAGGGTTCTGGTTTCATTAAACTTATTTTTCATCCATCTGAGATTTTTAATATCATACCTTTGGAGTAAAAACATCCTTGAGTTAAAGCGCTTTGTTAATCAGCGAACAAGGAACTTTGATGGACTCGGAAACTAAAAACGTTTATAAATCATTTATATTTTAGTTTATCTTCATTTTGAGAACTGTTTATGTAGAAATGCAAGTAAAAAGGCATAGATTCTATAATGGAAAAAATGTTCTAACTAGAAGAATAATCTTCGCTGAGACAGCATTCATTATTTTAACTGTTTCCAGAGTGAGAACAGTTATAGAGAAGATGTGTCCCAAAGAGTGCTCTATATCATTTGTACCATGATAGAGATAAACTTCCTCTCTTACAGCTCAATTGTTGAGCCACCTGCATCTTTCTACAAAGGAGCAAACTAGAAATAAGCCATAAACTATACATGAGTGAGCGTTTTATTGTGTCTATCGGTTCAGTCCTTTATCAAAAAGGAAACAGAGATAATCCACAAATAGTTGAGTTCAATGGAAAAACAAGAAGGAATATCATGTTTGTTTTTTCTAAATCCTCCTTTTATTCTCTGTCTTTGATTGGAAGCTGCTGCTTAAGTCTAAAGACCTTCGTATGGATTTCAGGGCTAGAAATTTGAGACGTAAAATCTGGTTCTTTAAAGTTGGGTCCAGCATTGTGAACTTTTCTCACACTTTTTTGCAGAATTGATTTTATAATCCAACTATTAAAGGAGATGGTTTTCACAGATAACTAACTATTTAGTATGTCTTACGTTATACTAAATGACAGTTTACCTTTAGGTGACCATTTTTATTTTTCTATATGACCACAAAAAACAAAAAACAAATCAGGTCTATCTGTAATGTTTATTCTTTCATGTTTCCTCCCAAAGACATGAAAAACTGAAATAATGTTTTATATTACATTACTTTTATATCTAATATTATAATTCATAATATGTGACAAAATCATCCCTTTTTAATATTTTTTTTCAAAATAGACTTCAGCAAGAGAAAAATCCAACCACTAATGTTTATACTAAATTTTACTCCACAGATTTCCTCCAGAAAAAAGGGAGGAAGGGCAGCTATTACTCAGCCCAAGGTAAGCACATATGGACAATATGAAAACCCACAAAGAAAGGAATACATGAAATGGTACATAAAAAGTAAATTATATAGGAAACAAAAATCTTTATATTTCTGAACCCTGGAGAAATACATGTAGAATTACTTGATGACTAAACCCATTGACCATCTAAAGCCAAATCCATTTAACTTTACTCTGGTTTCATTGTAAACCTGATAAAATATGAAATCGAATTAAGAGGAGGTCAGTTTGATCTTAGAACCATTTTAAGGTTTAATAAACAACGTTAAGCACTGTTTAAGTTGATTAATTCAAAACACCCAGAAAAGAGGAACCCTTCCAAACGACTTTCTCCAAGTTTTAGATTTTTCTAACTGGATTATTGAGATGTATTAGGGCATGACAAATAAAAAAAAATAAAGAATACATTGAATTGTAAATATTGCAGTATGTCCATAAGATCAATTCAGTGTTATAGAAAAAAACCTCTGTTTCAATAATTATTTAATGTCTTTAGATTTAGCATCAGTTGTTTTTTTTTTATTAGACCTGATTCGGCATATTGTTTGTTTTATACAAACCAGGGTTATAATCAAGTCTAAATGTCTGTGAGAAACAGCCAGTGAGTTTTATGTACATCACTGATAGATTGAACTATTATTCATACTGTTCTGTTTTTAATCAGAATAAATGATGCAGAACGGGAATGTCAAAGGATAAGGTAAACATGTTTTTTTTTCTTTCTGTCTTTTTTTCTAGCTTTTGTTGAAAGTTGTATTTTATTTGGTCTATTTTACTTCTCAGATCTGCTTTAAAAAAAAAGGAAAGGGAAAATGACATCTTGGAGAGAAGGTACCTTTATTCATGGATGCGAAACCTTATTTTTGTTTTTATAAAGTTTTAGTGGATTTAAAGAAACAATTTCATTGTCCCCAAGTTGCACCCAATGCATCTATGATGCCACAGTGTGTCTAAATGTGTTTGGAAAACGGCCCGTTTTAACTTGATCATACCTTGATTTGTTAAACCAGAATCGGTGATAGGATGTCTGATCTTTTCAACAGTAATAGTGGTAATAGTGGACTACAATGTCATTCAAACACTCACTTCACCAAACAATAGAAAACCAAAACAAAGTTAAAGGTTCAACATCAAACAGTAGAGACAAAGTGGTCGGTGGACATGAAAAAAATGGAAACTACATGTTAGTATTAGACTCATTTATTTCTTTAACTGAGGATGTTGGTTGAAGCTGTTTGATTTTAAAAATAATCAGGTTTTGTTTCCCTTAAATATTTTACTGTGTAGATACAACAACCACATTTCTTTTCTATTGTATATCTGTATTCATGATTCTCAGTAAAATGAAAACCAGAAAAAATTAACTCCTTTGTTGTGAAAGAATCAATTAAAAAAAGCTTAATTTTCTGATCTTTTTTTGAAGGATTCAGGAGTTGGAAACTAATGAGCAACAGCATCAAAGCCTGAGGTAGACAGTTGACTTCTAGTAAATTGAACAGAAATATTAATTGAGATCCATGGTGTGAACTAAGAACAACGTTTTTAGAGTTGATGATTTTAGCTTTAATTTAGACTTTTGCTTATTTTTCGTTAACACAGATCTTATCTGAAAGAAAAGGAAAGGGAAAATGAAGGACTTCAACAAAAGTAGGTTATACTTTGATGTTTCCTTTTTTTTTCTTTTTGTAATGAATGTGTGATCTGACAGGATATATCAAGATAAATACATCTGTGTTGCTTTTATACAGAATAAATGAAATGGATAGACAACTTCAAATGGCAAGGTAAGATGTAACATATATATACATTCATGCACTTATTGATAAATTCACTACTTGCGAGCTCATTTTTATGTGTTTATGTTGCTTTACAGCTATAGTCTAACAGAAAAGGAAAAACAAATTGAAGCCCTTCAGAGAAGGTTCTTAAATCCATTATTATAAAAATTAATTTTAGTAAATTTTCTTCATTTAGATAGATTGCAAATTTCTGTGAATTTAAAGCAGCACCAGTTGCATTTTTTGTCCTATTAATATTGTGTTGCAATGTGTTTAAACCTAATATCAATACGTTTTGTTTTACCTGATAGATCGACAATAAAAGAAGAGCAAAGGGAAAGTGAAGCCTTGCAGCAAAGGTACTTTCTTTTTCACAATATCAAACATAAATGATTAAATCTGAAATTTCTTGAAATCAGAAAAGTTTTTTTATATTTCAAAATTTAACATTGACATTTTCTATGGAATTTTCTTATTGCGTTAGCCAGAGCACTTGACAGCATAAAGGAAGTAATTGAAGAGCACATTTAAAAAGGAAAACTGTGAGATCAAAAGCTAGAATTACAAATACAACAAGAGAAAAATCTTTTAGATAAATAGGGCCATGGTTTTTAACATGAGACAAAATACATTTTACCTGATTTTTGATTTAGGATAATACAAACAAGTTACACAATGAATGCATAAAGTCTGTTAACAAGCTAATAAAATGTAAATGTTCCACAATAAACTCAGGAGAAGGAATAAAATAGATAGATTTGTTTAGTCTATCAGTCTTGCTTTAATAAGTGAGTTTTTATTTTCACTGCAGATCATCTCAAAAGTTCATGGAAAGGGAAACTGAAGAACTCAAACGCAGGTATGTTATCTTTAATAACTCAATCATGTCACAGTAAAACTTTCCTAATGTGAGGATTTAGAGATTTAGCTGCTTTAGTATTTTAAAAAAAAAAAAACTTGATACCCAAGATACTGTTATATTTGAGAAAGTATAAATTAAATAACCTAATTGTATGAGCTCTGAGCTGGTTTTAAAGAAGATGTCAAAAATATGAGCAAAATGTGACACAGAAAGTTCTGTCAAATGTCACTTCAAATTCTTGCTAAAAGCCAATTTGTGTTTCTATTTTTGCAGAAAGTATGAAGCTATGACTTGAGTGTTAAAACTAAAAGGTTGTTAAACAAAATAAAATTGATTTTAATTTATAATATTCAACTAAACTGTTACTGATTGGACTGGAACTTTGGTCGCCTTCACACTGGAATAAAACAAGTTCAAAATATTAAAATTTGCCAGAAGGCAGATGACCTCTGCAGAGTCATATAAAGGCCTCCTGAGTTGGACTAATGGTTCCCTCACACTGAATGCGATTGCAGCAAATTTTTTGCCTCAATTGCATGCTGTCGCTAGCTGGACATTTTGCCAGCAGGTTGCACAGACAACAGTGATAACACTTTATTGCATTATCAAAGAGGAAGAGCTTCTATCTGCAACCTGCTTGTTTCAACTTAATATGACAAACCTTGAGTTTACTGAGCTAGTCACAGTGTTTTATCTGTCATGGAATGATGAACAATGGCGTCAGCCTTCCTGGTTCCACCAGATCCTCCAGAGATGCTCCATGTTTGGGGAGGCCAGGAGCTATGCCCAGATCAAGTAACACATGTAAGGCATCACAGAAAGTCACTAGACATTAATGTAATGGTCACACGGTTTGTTTCACTCTTCTTTCTAACAAAAGCTTGTGAGGTCAAGGTTGAGTCCAACAACATTTTATACCCATGTATTAGTTGATGTATAGCTCTTCATCTTAAGGTCAGTTAGTCTGATGTTCACCACTGATGGATCTAACCGCTATTCATTCTATACTTTTTCTTTTAAACAGAATAAATGATGCAGAAGGACAATATCAAAGGTTAAGGTAAACATCTTTCTTTGTTTATTTCATTCTAATGTGCTCTATACCATAAAAAGGAAAAAGAAATCCATAAAAAAAAACAGAAAAGGTCCTGGTCATTTTCTACCAGGATCCTTTATGTTTCTATATGGATTTTTCTGTTAAAAAAATCGATAGAAAAAAACCTTATTAATTTTTTTTTTACCTTAATGTTTCTCTAATGTAAATTACTCTAAAATGTTGCCAATTGTCATCAGTGCTCTGAGAAATATGGTTTAAAGACCCATAAATACAAAATACGAAAAATTCCTTCAAATAAATGCAATACTTTATACAGTGAATTTATGGACATTTCTTACAGTGTAGCTTTTGTTATGAGCTTGTTTTATTCTATGTATTATACTTCCAGATCTGCTCTAGCAGAAAAGGAAAGAGAAAATGAAGCTTTGGAAAGAAGGTACATTTATTCTTTAATGTGAAACATTTTGCTTTTTGTTTTTATAAAAGTTTATTGTACGCCAAAAGCAATTGTCCTCCATTTGCTTCTATTTACTTATGTTGTCAGAATGTGTATAAATCGTACAAAACTGCCTATTTAAACATGATCATGCTTTGATAGATTTATCAAGAAGTCCCTAAAATGATTGTGTATTTTGGTTCAGTCCATCCAGATAAAAATCTCTGTTTCCTTTCACAGCATAAATGAGAAGAATGTGCAAGTTCAGAGGATAAGGTAAACATATGTGTCTTTTTTCTCTCCTTCATCATTATTTTACATGTAATCAATCATTATATAAAAAATTGATCTGTGAGACTCAGCGTTATTTTTTAAAATTATCTACCTTTTGTCTGGTCCAAATTATCTATACAATCCATGATAATAGTTCTATCATATATTCTACATTTCTTTTTCATATGATTGACTGTTTGATGTGTTTGAGTGCAGCAGTTGTTCAAACCATAAATCATTCTTCTACTTTTTTTCTGATAGATCTGAACTCGAGATTAAGAAAGATGAAAATGAAAAACTCAAGCAAAGGTATACTACAGAACCTGTTCTAAAATGTTTATTTTTCAGTTTTTTTTATTTTATTATTAGTTTTTAATCCTATATGTTTGTCAGCTTCAACAGTCATGACTGCCTCACTTAATTTCTACAAAAAAAGACATTTAACGTCATGTTAAATAAATATTTTAATTGTTTTTTATAAAGACTGTTCATTTCATGTCTGAATAATTAATCACTTTGAAAACCTAAACAGTTTGTAAACTTTTAAGACCACAAACCTCCATCACATTTGCTCCGTCATATACCACAAAGAATGAATTAATTTTGAGTGGGAGTGCTAATGACTGTTTCATGCATGCTATGTTAACATTTTTAACATTTTAATTTGACTTTAAATACATTAATTATAAATACTACAGCCAGGTTCTTGTTTAGCTTAATTTTAGTATTTTAATATGTAGTTTATCAGAAGGGAAATGTGAGAAGGTCTTTGTAAGTGAACTGCAACAGCCTGCTGTTTTGCTCAAAAAGTAAATGTTTAATAAGTCTCACCAGTTACAAGTCCAGCCCTGTCTATGTACTCCATTAATCTCAGAGCTGTTCCAACAATGTTTAAGCTAGTTGATTATGTTAGTCAGTGCATATTTTTCATAAAAAAAATATAGAGGAGGTGGCTATTGAACAGAAGTAACATCGCTTTTACTTGTCTGGTTTGCATTTTATTACCAGGTGTAATACATTTCCAACAGGATAAGCAGTTATTTTTATCAGATAGTATAAATCAGATCTACCGAGTGATCTGAATCAAACCAGTGTCAGTTCAGTGTATAAGTGTTGCAGTAATTTAATAAGAGCTGCTCATTTTACTCCACAGATCTCTTAACCAAAAGGAAAAGGACTCTGATGCGCTCAAGCAAAGGTATGTTACATTCAGCAAATGTTCCTATTTTCGAGGTCAGAAATGTATTTCCTGCAGCTTTGTATCAGAAACTCCTTGATAACTGTCATGTTGGGATTCAGGAATCTAACCCACATGCAGAACACCACAGGAGGCAGGGAAAAAGTTAACAAGTTTATT
>JAUZNJ010033154.1:0-13308 GCA_034780135.1 Jordanella pulchra
AGATCACATACACATACATTGTACTTAATCTGTATTTTTTGTATTTTTATTTATTTATTTGTATATTTTTGCTTAAATTGATTCTAACTTGATACTGTTTGCCCTTTAAGCTGCTGGTAACTTTAATTTCCTGAGGGAGTTTTCCCAAGGGATCAATAAAGTACTGTTTAAGTCTAAGTCTAAATATGGACGTTGTTGTCCTCAAACGAGGGTCCTTTAGCCTCCAGGTGTTGGTGAACAGCTGAGTTCTGTCTAACACCTGAGCGCTGTTGGTGGTGGGAATGGTTTCTGGTTTATGCTCGTGACTGGAGGGTTCTGATGACACCTAGTTTGTATCCCATATGGCTAATGAGTCGATATCGGAGCTGACATCTGACCCAGGTATCGTATCAGTTCATCTTTAATCTTAATTGCATAGTTTCCTGATTTTGTGCAACAACAAGAAACAGGACTATAGCTGTTATATAAATACACGTAAAAGTTATGAAATCATGTACTGTGGCCTAGAATGGAAGGAGGGTCCCTCACCTGTGTTTTCTTTTGAGCCCTGATATGAATAAATTTGCAGGTCGGAACAGTTTGCCATCTCGTAATTTATCCATAAAGTATGTTTAGAAACAACTGCTTGGTGAAAAGTTGGCAGAGGAAGATAAGCCATGAATAGCAGCTGCATCTCACAGGACAAAAAGAAAATACTGAAATCCAAAATAAAACCTAAAAAGAAAACTAATAAATGAAATGGCTTCTATAAAACTAAAATGAATAATAATCATAATCATCATCATCATTAAAAAATAAACAATTATTGAACAAAAAGAATAAATAAGTCTATGATTTTTCATAGAAATAAGCTGCCTGCCCTTAAGCCAAGGACAACTGGCAGGCTCTGAGCACACACTGTTGAATATGAGATTTGACAGATTGTGATGGAACTCAGGGGCTGACTCAACAGGCAGCTCTGCCGTCATTAGTTGACCTCAACATATGACCCTTGACCTTGTTGTGTAACACAGCATCACAGATCAACATGTCAGTGCTGTCATACACAGAGTTTCTGGTCTAAAAAAAAAAAAATGTGGCCACATGGTGCTGGCCTCCCAGAGCCAGTCAAGTTCATGGAGCAAAACTGCTTTCCTAGAAGTACTAAGCAAAAAAGAAAAAACAAAGAATAATTGACAAGCTTATAATAACTAAAAAAAGGCAAGTTCACCGATATGGAAATTTGTTTTTTTAAGAGAAACTAGCAGTGGTAAACCTCTTAACCATGACAACCAACCTTTATGCTCAAATAAACAACCTTAGAAGCAACAATTGATCTACTCTATTAGACCATTAGACATTTCTGTCAGAAATGTTGCCAGAAACACAGCTGTCATTAGTTCACTTCAGGGTCTCCACATTTACATTTTAAATAGCTTTTAGAACCTTATTCAGCTTTTTCTGCCCAGGTTTTCACACAACAGCAATGATTATGTTGGGTCACTTTTGTACAATTTAGACAGGAATTATACAAACAGAAGAAAGGTTGGAATTGTGCAAAAATGCATGTTTTTGTTTCCCAGTAAAGTATGTGAGAACACAAAAAGTCTAGCATTCATCAGGCGGCTCAATAATGATGTAAGCTTCTTTATCAGATCTTTTCACCTTTATGATTCGCCATCCAGATCCCCCGCAGTAACCCCAACCCCCTCCCAAAAAAACATAAATAAATAGATTTTGACCATACTCAGACTAAAAGCAGAAACTCAGTAAAGGATCTTTTTCTGTAAGTGTCCCTCCTTGCAGACCTGAGGCCAGACAGACTTCAGTAATGTTTTAAAGTCTCTGTATCTCCTCTTCATCATCATAAAGATAATCGCATCTGCTGAATCCATCTCTTCACCACAAATTTTGCCCCTTTAGTTTCACCAATTGTTTTTTTTGGTTTCCCATTTCTTTACATTTCTATTTAAGGCACTTTTTTAAGCTCCTGTATGAAATGTGCTTCCAATCAAAAGTGACTGATCGTCTGATTGAGCTACTTAAATACGTTTCATTTAAGAACAGGTCAGGGTTATATTACATTAAAGTTAATTTAACGGTTTGATGTTTTTCTGGTAATCCTATGGACATTAACAACTTCTGTTTTGTGGTACGTAGTAAAACATAAAGGACATTGATTTGACAGCTGCTTCTTTCTAAATGAGAGATTATCATTTTTTCAACAAAAACAAAATTATATCAGTGTGAATAAAGCCATTTGGTTCGCCCTTTGAGGACATCAAACAACAGATGACTTTTTTGTTGTGTTGTCATTGTTGGTTCCATACATCCAATCAACATTAACAGTGTTGATCCTGATGCGTGACTGGGCTCTGGGTCACGCCGTGGTCAGGGAGGTGGGGGTGGAGTAGGGACTCTATCACCATGACTTGACATGCTCAAAGGACCAACTTCTCTTTCATCATACCAGGGGTCAGAGTTTTATTGCTTCACAGAGCCAGCCCGTATATAACACAGAGCAAGCTGAGGACTACAGCAGCCATCTGATTAGAATTATCTCTCAAACATAACAAAAACCATCCCAGTCAGCTGGATCTGTCCAACTGACTGTCCAAGGACACTACAGCAAAGCTACTGATATTAAACAGATATCTCAAAAATCGCAAAAACTTCAAACTTTTTTTAATTTATCATTCGCTTCATAACATCAAACCATAAGGTACTGACTACTGTTCATTGTCAGGGAAAAAATCTGTTTTAATTTAATATTTAATTAATCAAACAATAACTTTAAAAGAGAACATGTAGAATTTTGAATGGTAATTAGCAAACCCTACTGCAGATGCTATTCTGAGTCTTGATGTTATAAGAGAACCCCCAGTAAGAGAACCATCAAAAGACAGATGAAAAACAAGTACACTTTTATTCCATTGCTGATTTCAATTGAACTATATTTTATTTATTTAAAAAATACTTTATTTACCACTTTCTTTTTTTTATTTAAACCTCAAAAGGAAAATAAAGACGGAAGGACATAAAGATCATCATGTGAGCTACTTGGAGATTAGCTTGCGACTGAAATCAAACACTTTCAGCTAAAGCACCTGACATGTTGTCCACTGAAAACTACAAAGTATGATCTATCTTCAGTCAGTAAACAGAACACAATAAATATTAAAGTAGAATAGAGAGAATATGTTTTCTCCCCCACTGTTTACTTTCTTGAAGATGCTGTTCGTAATTAGCAATGAAAAGCACAGTCATGTTTTAAATGATATGCTAACACCTCCTAAAGCTCAACTTTTTTGTTCCTCACCTTTACTATTTGTAAGGACAGAAAACAGTCATATTTTTTAATCATAATTTTATAGAAAATATTAACCTCAGTAAGACTAAAGCAATCTTTTTTGTTTTCTTTAGTTCCAGTTTTTGATGCAAAGTTCAGGAGTCAACAGCAATAACTTTCAAAAAAGAAAACATTTCCTGTTAACCTATGGGTTCAATAAAAGATAAATAGCAGAGAGATCTACTATCAGCGGGCTTTTACAGGAGATTTTAGATGCCAACCAATTTATTGTGGTACTTGTTCTTTGACTAATAACGGACCAATTTCCAGCATTACTATCAAATCGGGTCAACCCTTCATTCCTGGTTAACATAAATCTTTGATATGAATATTATGAGGATTAAGTTGTTTATGATTATTCAAAATTTTCTCTACACTTTCATTCTTTTATCATCACGCAATATCCTTAAAACTCACTCGGAGCTACAGAGATCTGTATCTCTGCACAACGGATCCATCTGAAAAACGAAACAAACAAAAAAAATCCCTCTGCATCGTTTTACATGTTTGCCTTTTCTACAGACTTTAACAAGTTTGCTTTATTGATGCCCAATCTCGTCCAAACATGTTGCTACAGACAGCAGGTTCCAGTACTTTCAGTATGAACGTAATTTTACATCCATAAACACAGCAGATCTATGCTGATTATAGCTCCACCAATTCTGACACTGAGGTGAAACTAAGCTAGCCTCATTTTTGTTGTGAGTCTAGGTTTTCACCTCAAAGATTGATATATCCTAACCTTAAGCTGCACTTTATAACCCCCACTCCCAACAACTGTATCCATCAGAGTTGCAGCCTCACAGGAAGACCCTCACTACACGACATACCAAGTTCAGAGTTTTACAGCTCCCCATAAACTCATCCTCCACCCAAATTCAAACTCAAACCGAGGACATTTATTGCCTCTAGCTTGGCTACGTGATGAATATCACAGAAGCCCGACAAAAGCCCAACTTACAGATCAAGCATCATTGTGTCATCATATCCCACCCCTTTCATACATATAACTGGATAATATACAGTCATAGTCACAGGACTTCCTTTCTTATCATCCCAAAGCCCCCCTAACCTATTAGCAGCTGTTCGAGCCCTTCCATCTCTGCCAGAACCAAGTAGGCAAAGGGCTGTCACAGCCCCGCAGCTCACGGATCAAGTGGAGGCTGTAAATACTTTGCTGGGTTATGCTAAGGTCAGCGGAGAGCAGCCGCAATAATGCCTCAAGAGCAACATCCCACTGTCCCTGGTCATCGTTCAAATAGCACCTACCTGCCACTTCCCCCTGCGTGTCACATGTCACGGCCCCACACACACATACTAACATTTCTACTCTGATCATACAACATTTAAACTGATCAACCCTATTGGTGGAGAAAATCTGTAAATATTTTAAGGTGTTACGTAGCCTAATGAAACACTCTCTTGTAAAGATTTTTTTTACCAACTGATACATCAAAGTAATAGAAAAATAAATTAGAGTTATAACCGTCACAACATTACTTTAAGTCTTTGTAATCTGCTCTGACCTCAGTGCTGAGCTGTTGCATCATCCCTCTGACCTCACATATGTGTTGCCAAGAAACAGCAGCCAAAGCATCAAGTACATTCAGCCTTTAAACTTCAGATGAGACCTTCTCCCAATAAACATCCCAGAAATGTGTTGTTTAAAATAAAAAGTTCATTTCCATGTGAAACGGCCAATCTCAACCTTTTTAACAACTTTTTATTATATTTTTATATATAATTATGATCAAAACAGATGAGAAAAAGGAAGGCAGGACAGCAGCAACAGGTAGCTGAAAAATGATGGCACTCCATCTGGAATAACAAAGCTTTGATATGAGCAACATAATGGATTCCAGGTAGAAACATGGGACTCCTTGGCTCGAGGGAGTCACAAGGATTGCTGTCTGAATAAACAGCACTGATTCATCTTAAAAGGGAATGGCTGTATGCCAAAAACTATGAATCTAGACCCTAAAAGTCTGGCTAAATTAGCTTAGCTGCAACGCTCTGCACAGCAGGTTGTTGTATCCAAGAATTTCATGTGTTCTTTTTGCGATTATTCATTGATGAACATGAAATATAAAGAGATGGTTAAACTAATTCTTTTTAACTTTAGAAAGGTGGCGCTCATGTAAATCTGCCTGGAGATTTGGTTGATTTCATCAGTCAGACAGAAAGATTGTTTAACAATAAAACCCCTAAAATTGCCGATGTTAAATCTTTCAGGCAAAAACAGCCTTCCAATCAGAAGTAGCATGTTACATCAGCTGGCTGATATTTGCGTTCTAAACCAACCAATACATGCACGCATTCCTTCATTAAATAAAGCAGTTATCCATACATGCACCACATTTCATTTGCCATCATCTGCTGATGTTTTACTTGATTAAATAAAGTTTTCTTTTTTGTTCAAATTGAGACTAGTCTAACTTTTGATGCGTGTTATTTTTTTGTCATTTAAAAGAAGCAAAGCAATTTTGAAAAAAATAAACTCAGCAGCACTTACCAGGAATTGGTTGGACTGATGTAAAAATATTAGTCAATTGCTACTTTTAGTTCTCCACTTCAGTTCTACCCAAATAAATCTGATCAAGGAGGCCGAGCTCAAAACTTTAGGAACGACATGATGACATTCACAGGTTTAATAAAGTCTAAATTTTGTGACCACAGAAAATAGAGAATCTCATCAACATTAGCTGTGTAATCATTATGCTACGGCTGCACATTATGATTGACTACAGCATTTTTGCCATATTCCTCCTTACTCCTTGTTATGCATTGTTGTAGAAAACATAATTATGAACATTTAATTAATTTCTGACTCTGAAAAATAATCTGAATCTCAGTCTAATTTTAAACAATAATGTTATACAATAAGATATGAATGTCCAGTTATACTTTTATCATGAAGATCTCTCCAGAATAAAGCGTGTAAAATGTTTCTGCATGTCTACAAAGCCTTGTGATGTCATAAGATATTTTTTCTTTTTTTTTTTTTAAACCCACAGGTGTTTTTATGAGCCAAAGAGGCTTTAAAAGATGCATATATTTCCTTACTTCGTGTGCTTATAAAGAATCTGAGTTAAGGTCATATTTGAGCCACTGTCATGGTGCACATTAAAGAGTTTGAGGTTTGTTACGTTTTTAAATTCCAAAACTGTCCAGCTTTGCTGAACTTTAACTACAGTTCACACTTCTGGTTGGATTCTTAAAAAAAAATAATCATGACATGAAAGTAAAAAAATCAAATGGCCCTTGAAAAAATTCCAGAGTCAAGAAGAAAACACGTGTGATGGATTACATGTGCCCCCCCCCCACCATCAGCTGCAAAAGAAACCCACTCCTATTCTACTGTACCGGTCATCATTCAATCATCACAGCAGGGGGAGAGAAGGAAAGAGTGGGGGTCACATCCTGTCCCTGTCCCACTCACTGCCTGCCATCCTCCTCAGCCTGTCCCAGGGGACATGACACACCCTCATCGGCACCATCAGAGCCAAAGCAGCGGCTGACAAAGCACTTTCTTTCCCTGCATGTGTCAGCCTAGATGACTTCTACACAAAACTAAGCCCAAACCAAACCTGCCTGTTTCCTCTATCGCCTTCAGATGCATCAAAATCTGCCCACTTCAGGCCAGATCATGTGCCTTGAATAAAGGGATCAATAGAAATCAGGTCTGTTTCTTAAATGTAGTTAGGCAGCGACTCTGAACAGAGCTAGAGTCGACCCTGAGCTCTAAGACGCTTTTGTTTCATCCGGACAATAACGGATGATGGTAAATAGGCCTGAGCAGTCAACAATCCTATTCAACAGTCAGGAATGTTTTATTTCCAGCTGGACCTAAACATCTGGAGCATCTCTTTGCTGAGAAGGTTTGCTTTCGCATACTAGGCCAATAAATGGTCAGGAAAAGGAGAAGCACTGAAAGTGATAGCTTTAGTTTCTCACTTTCTAATTAGTTGGAAAGCTACAAGTATTGTTGTTGTTGTTGTTTATTATCAAGAGTTCAATGAAGGAAAAAGGGAGAAAAAAGTAGAAACTTTACTGTATGTTAAAGAGCGAGAAATTTTCGCTTTCAAGTTTTCAGTTTTTCCAAAACTATCACAGTTTTTAGATCATCAGCAAGTTTAGGAGATGACAGGTTTAAGAAGGGTGTTTAGGACTTGAAAGTAAATATAAATTTAGCGTTCACTAAACCTGCCCTCCATGTCAATTCTAGCAAACAGCTGTATTCATCGTTGATTAAAGAACATGTAGAAATGGCCAAGAAACGTAGTTAATTTTAAATATCTAAAAAGATTAAGGACTTTTTTTTTTTTTAAATGGACACTTTTTTTTCCCCCCATTTTGGATATTTTTTAAACATTTAAAAAGGCACCAAAGAGATTTCCTTTGTAAGGGATGTATTTGTTTACTAGTTTAGAAAGGATATTGAATTGTCTGTATAACAGAATAAATAAAGTTAATGACTTTTTGATGACTGGTCAAAAACTGAGAAAGATTTATTTCCAGGACTTCCCAGCATTTCTATGTTCCACTTTAAAAAATACACACGTTTACTGACTTTAAAAACTTTAGCTTTTGTTTACTGGTTTTAAAAATATTTTTGATAACTTATTACAGCATTTGAATCCTTATTTACCACAAATTATGTGAAACAGATTGCTTACTAAAGGGCCATTCCACCATATTGGCAGCACCTGAACCACGTTATTTAGCTCTTAAAAACAAAATTAATATCCTTAAACCGCAAAGCAAAATGTATGAAATGTTAACACATTTTTACTAATATAAAACCACCAGTGGAGGACATCCCATGGTTAATTTGAAACCCTGATACATGAAATTCGAGAAGCCAGAAAACCTCTGAAATCTGTAAACATTTATTTCCATGTCAACAAAAATCTAATCACCTGGTTAAACATTTAACCTGTGATGTTAGATACGATAAAAAAATGTATTTTTTTCAAAAAATATTGTTTTTAATAATGACATTTTGGAAGGAATTTAGTTTGCAAATGCAAGAATGTCTACGTAGTAGGAACTTTTAACAATTGGTTACAAAAACAGTTTTTAGAAGAGATAACTAAGAAAAAGCACTATTTAAAAACTAATGGTCTGTGATTAAAAAAAACTATCTTATGATAGCATTTTGAATTTTGGCTTCATTGCATTTTTAATCAAACGTTCAAAACGTATTTTCCCCAGTCTGTAATGGTCCTTTCTATACAGCTATAACTACTCATTTTCTTATATTTGCAATAAATCCTACCAGGCTCTAGAGAACCATCTTGGTGTTTTAGTTTTGTTCTTTCCGTATTTATTTAATAGGAAATGCTCAAATATAACAATTACCTATTGCGCAAATCCACAATGGGCATGCGCGATCTCTGTGTAAACGTGAGGAAGGGGTTGGGGCACTTTTAATCCTGGATGTCGCGATAAATTCAGTGATCCCAGCATGGGGGCCCGACATGGACCTGGCGCCTGCTGCAGAGTGCCGCGGGGCTTAATTTGGCTCTGGGACAAGCTGATAATATCCTATGAAGAGGCAATAAATCTTCCCGGTGATATGAGACAGGAGGAGATTTAGAGGAAGTGTTTGGGGTTGTTGTTGAATTGTTTTGTTTGTTTGTTTGTTTTCTCGCAGACGGTAAGAGACTGCCATGTGAGGAGCTGAAGGCAGGGGCCAGCTTCCCGTCCCTCTACTCCCCCACATCAGTTGGCATTTGGGCGACTAACAGGCTAATGGCTGCAGGGCCTTCTCCAAGTTCAAAAGTTCACCTTTTACGATCTCCTCGGGCCTGACTGACCACCTCCAAATAAAAACATTCCGACCTCTGTTCCCAGCAGCTCCAGTATTCACACACACACATAACTCAACAAACAAGTAAACACACACACCGTTTGGAATAATACAACTAATTAATTCTTCTCCATCCTCTTAAGTAACAAACCAAATCGCGTCCATAAATTTACTCTCAGAAACTAGGTGAAATAATTTCCATTCACTACTTAAAAATCCTAATAATCCTCACTACTGAATCTTAATAGCTAAGCTTATACTTGGAAAGCAGTTTTTATTCCCTCACTCATTTCCCTCAGCAACAGTTTGCAGGAGGCTGCGGTGAGCGCTCAGCTGCAGCTGCAGCAGCCTGACGGAGGGTCACCAAACATGCAGCCACGCTCAGCCTACCGTTCACCGACTTGGCGTTGTTTCTCTCCGGGTAGTCGAACCCATTCGTCCTCTTGTCTATCTCCATCCTCCTGCACGGACTGATCCGGAGTCAGCCCGGGGTCGCCCCTCACCGCCACACAGCAGGGGATGAAGGTGGAGGGGTTGACAGTAATGTTGGCGTTGCTCAGATTTCTGACAAGCTTTTCCTCAGCTTTGCTGTGTCACAGCTCGGACTGCTGCCCCATGCCTTTCAGCAAACTGTTTCCAGTCAGCAGGGAATTACTGGATCCACACCCCCCTCCAGGAATGGTGCGTTCGAGTTCTGAAAGGAGGGCGGAGTTCAGGGGCCTCGGTACTGAAGTAGTCTTGTTTGTTGTTTGGGCCAAAGCGAGATAAAATATGAGATAAAATAAAAGTCGAGAAGAGACTGTTTTATTTCAAAAGGTGTTTTTTAACTAGAAATGCAATAAAAATCTTCACATGTATTAAACATGGAGAAAACACAAAACATGTCATATGAATAATAAAACTATATTTCAGTTAATAGTCTGAAAAAAAACATTCAAAGGCACAAATGGTTTTAGATGCTTGATTTAAAAGATCTCAGAGTTCTGTTTCATTACATAACTCAACAAGCAGGTAAACACAAACACAGCATACCTGTTGATGCAAGAATATAATTCCTTTCAGATCAAATCAAAGAACTTATTGGGGGGGGGGGGGGTTAACTCAGAAAATTGAATTAGAAACTAAAATGTTGCATATAATTGAAGTTTACTTCCAGGACCTGTGTTGGCTGTGTCACATTGCTCTGTCATATCAGTTTAGATAAGCTGATCTGTAAGACGCTGAGGTTTTAGTTTCTCCTGCTTAACTGGAAGGCAGCACAGGCAAAGGAGGGGGAATTATGGGAAGGGAAGTTTTTTATCTGTTTTTGGCCACCAGTTTGTTTCCTGTCACTGGGCCAGCTTGAAAATGATGGACCATGGCTGATGAATGCATGACTGATAACCAATGACTGCTTGTTTTTAACCATCAAGTCTGCCATGAGGATTTACACCAGCGGTTCTAGACAGGGGCCAACAGGGGCCAGTACCCCTGTTAAAGCCTTTGTATTGAATATATGTTACTAAATCAATTTCTTTCGATGGTATGTACTGAGACAGAAGCCATAACTGATTGGACCAAAGGCGTTCAATATTGTAAGCTGGAGTTTCTGAGTGAAGTCCTTAAAAAGTTTGGCTTTTATAAAAAAGTTGTATAGTGTGAGCAGAAAAAAGTGTTAATATAGTTGATCTAGAGAAGAAAAATGGTTGAAAATACAAATCAAATGTTTAGCTAACCATTTTTTTCCAATACATGGCACTTGACAACTTGTTTATATCATCTATCAAATAATTTGTCAATTTTAAATGTTTTAATTTTATCCAAAGTTGAATGCCTTGTCACAAATCAAGCTATCTTACCTCTAACGATTTGTAGCTTTTTTTATTTACAGTTCCCTGCAGCAACATTCTCACAATCATTATCAACTCATCAGCCTTTGTCAGATCTAAACCCTAATAAACAATAACACATTATTCTACCGCAGGTTTACTGTAGAAACGCACATTTCCAAATTCTTCTGCCATTTAAAATTGTTTCATTTTTTTCTGTGCATTACAGTGAAGTGTGTGAAGGCTGCTTAGCAGGGAGCCTTTTTAGTTCTTTTATATCTCTTTTATTTAGCTTCTGTGTTTGTCCAGCTGGGCGATATTAACTATTTGATAATATTTGACCATTTGCCTCATAGAGATCTGCCTCAGGCTCCTCATTCCTGTTTCTTTGCTGCTATCCTTTTTTGTTTTGTTGGTAAAATGGAAGCATCATGTTAAAAGTGCAGCACATGTCATGACTCAGGAGTACCACTGCAGTAATGACACTTGGATTTTTTTCTGTATGATTATATCAGCCTTTTACAGTGTAGAAGAATACTGTCCCATAATTCTTTGCAATGTTGCCGAAGTTAACAGAGGTTTACAAGAACTGCTTTATACATCCCTCTTTATAGGTCTCACCATAATATTTAAATCAGGTTGAGTTCTGGAGTTTAACAGTCAGCTGTTCCGACTTTGTTCAACTCATTGTTATTTGATTCCCCGTTTTCAGCTTTGCTGTAGTAGATTAGCTGATGTGTTTAGATTCATTGTCCTGTTGGTGACTAAATTTAGCAAAAGGCAGATAGCTTCATGTCAATACATGAGGGACACAGAGGAGTTCATGGTCAACTCAATAACTATTTTTTTTGCAGGTGGCTGCAAAAAGAAATTCCAAAATATCAGTTCTCTACCTCCTTGCCTGAGATTTAGTGATTGTGCTGATTTGCTTTGAGTAACTTTTCCCATCACAGTTATTTAGATTACTCTTAGGCATTTTTGTCTAAGAGTAATCTAATTGTATTTGATTAATTGTCTTGTTTGTCCAAAATCAGTTGTTTTACAGGTGGACTGTATCTACTCATTTTTTATCATCCAGACTTAAATACTTTCTCAGAATTCCACTTCTTAGCTAGCTTTTTTTCTTTCCTAGATAAAGCAACTACAGGAACTACATGCAACAAACCTTTTCTCTAGTGTACAAAATATTCCTGGATCAGCAGTCTTGAGATTTTTTTGTGTTCCTGTAGGTTTCTGCATGATTGATATGAGGGATTGCTGCAAAGTCAAAAACGAAATGCATGCAACTGACAACCGTTGATACATACCCATCCGGGAGGAGGGATTTTGCAAGCCAATGAGTGGATACGATCTACTGGGTTTCCTTAGATAGAAAGATTTCAAAGCAATTAGTATGAATTGACTACTACCTTGAGATGACGTGTGGTGAATTTATTATTATTATTTATTGAGTCATGGCGAAAAATTGTTTGCACCCCTGAAATGTTTCCAATAAAAAGTTTTTTTTTTTATAAATCTGTTTATTGCCCTTGTGTGTATTGGCACAACACAAAGAAACAGAGGAAAAGGCAAATTTTACATAGTTTCATACAATCAGTGTACCCCCTGTAAAATTGAGGGTATCTAACATTGTTTCAAGCACACAAGGCTTGTTTAAATTCCCCTTTGGCAACTAACAGGTGTGGGCAATGTCAAAATCACACCTGACATGGCCTGGGGTCTGTTACCTCCCATCAGGGTGGGGCTTGGGACGCCTCGGGGCATCCCACAGAGGCTGCTTGCGGTGTTCTCGGGGAGGTTCAGTGGTGGCGGACGTGGGCTACTGGCTTGGTAGCTGTGCCGCTGCTGGGTGGGTCTGGGGTGGGTTCGGGGTCTGGGGTCCCTGGGGCGTGGGGCCCTCGGGCGGGTGCCCCGGCGGGGTCCAGGGGGTTCGAGCTCTGTGGGGGGTGCTGCTTGGGCCGGTGTGCGCCCGACTGTCCAACCCTGCCGGGTCCTCTGTTGTGCTGGGGGGCCTGGGGGTCTGTTCAGCTGTGGGGGTACGGACACTAACACCTTATGGCAGATGCTTACCCCTTCAGGGGTTTGCACTCTGCTAGTAGGGGAAGGGGGGGGGGAGTGGGAGTGATCAGGGCCTGGGTGTCTTTTGTTGCTTGTATGGTGTGAGGTTTGAATGTTAATGTGGGGAGGGATCACATCTCTGGTGGGGGGGCAGGGGAGGGCTGGTGGAGTGAGGAGGATACTAGAAGGGCTTGGGGTCTGGCTCCCTGTCTCAGTACTGGTCCGTGCCGTCCCCTGGTGCGGGCTCCGTCCGGGGGTGGGGTTCTGCCTGGCCCGTGCAGGCTGGCCGACCAGGGTTTCTT
>JAUZNJ010033155.1:0-13308 GCA_034780135.1 Jordanella pulchra
AATAGTAGCTGATGAGTTGAAAAAAGTCGTAAGACAAACAGTGGACAGAAAATGGAATCATATAACTGAGTGCAGTTCAACCTTGATTTTTTTGAAAAGCAATGAAAGTTAAGAAGCTGTGGAAAAAGGCTTTGACTGGCTGTCAAGGTGGAGTGTCATGAAAAAAAACTTTTATCAAACTGAACTTTTTTATTACACATATATTTAATTCAAAGATAGCCTGAGTGAGAAGAAAAAGATTTAAAGTTTTAGATTCGTTTTCAGCTGTAGATTAGAAACAGATTAATACAGCTGGTATTTTTGGTCAATTTTGGGTTTTTTCTCTTGTATTAACATTGGTCAATGCATACATCTGTTCTCCCATTTATCAGTGTATTCAGAAGCTATGCGTTGTTTATTATGTAAAGCTCATGAATTACTAATCCCTCCATTTGCTAATTGAATTGATATCTTGTTTTTTATTTTTGATGATTTTTTCTTTTTGAAAAGTAAGTCTCGGTCTCGTGAACAGGGATAAAAGACTGATGTCAGAATAATCTGTATCGGCCTTAAAAATATACATATATGAGTTTATCTCTACTGTAGGTTTAACAATGAAATAGAACCCCTCTGAAAACATGAAGTAGGACAAAATGATCTCAAAGACCCTGGCATGACATTGAAAGTGACTACAGAACCAGTGGGAAAAACCAGTGAGGTCTTTCAGTCTGGAAATGGTCCCAAAACTATTTATGAGACTTTTGGACTCCAGATAATTTGTTGAGAATCTGTTACCACTAACATTTCTAACCATTACACGTCATTTGCCCCAAGAAACAAACATTTTCTTCCATCATGCAACCGCTCTTTGTGATGAGGAGCAGCACTTCCATCTATATAGATGGTAACAAAGACCACCATGTTGGTGATATACTTTTTTTCATTATGTAAACTTTGTTGATCATCTGTTCCGCTTTAAATCTTGGTGGTGTAGATTCAAAAAAATGGTCAGAAACCTTCTTTAGAAATGTTGGTTCAATCTGGGGTCATAGTGTCGCACTGCTACAGCCACAAACTTACAATGTGATTTGGTTTATCATTTATACCTTGTCACCTAATGCATAATGTAGCTGGAATAATGGATATACTGGGATTATAAAGGGGTGACCTTAGTCAACAGAAACACCGCTGTAGTGTTTAAATGATGCTTTGCTGGTACAAAGAGACCCACAGTGTGCCAGTGTGTGTTATGCAGTACCACCACCAACAGCCTGAACCATTCCTGCCAGCCTGGATGGATCCATGCCTTGTCTACAACAGAATCTGACCCGACCGTCTGAACACTGCAGCTGAAATAAAGACCAGGAAATGTTTTATCCAGCCTGTCACTGTCTGCATAAATGCTTCTCTCAGTTTGTTGTTGTTAACCAGCAGGATTGGCACCTGGTGTGGTCTTCCTGCAACCTTTTTATCACCTGACACAGTCAGTGCATCGCCTCAAGCATAAACAAGGTATTCTTCATCTAACCCTCTGGAAATGTTCAGCTTTTCCAGATCATCTCTGTAAACCTGAGAGAGGGCTGCATGTTCAAAGCAGTCTGCAACAATAAATCAACACTTCTTCTCTGGTCTGATCAAATGTATTCATCATGTCTGGACACCTTGTATAAAGCTGGTTTAATTTGGTGCAAACGAACAAACTGTTCCATAAATTAAACAGTTTTGAACTCATATCCAAAAAGAGATTTGATCTCAAACGGAATTTCTGAATTATTTTTTTTTTTTTTAGAAATCTTGGAAGATTTGGCCTCAGCTTTTATGTCCTCATTGTAGAAACATTAAAGTTTGGGTTATTGTCCTTCCTTCGTATAGAACCAGCACTAGCAGGTCCCGTTATTTGTCTTCAAAACATTACAGTGCCATCCAGGCACTAAGGCAGTTAATTACTGAATTATACCATGCTGGCGCACAATGAGTGCAACAGGCCCATGGGGATCTTTTCTCATTACCAGGTACACACCGCCCTGCACAGAGGAAGCAGTGGAGGCTTTTAATAACATTTAGTGCTCAGATTAAACTGCAGTATGCAGGCAAAGCCCCAACTTCCAGAGTCTGAGCTCCAAAGTGGGATCAATTTACGAACCAATTAATTCAAATTGTGTGGAAACATGCTCACAAGGAGGAAAACACTCCGCCGTCCCATAAAGACAAAGACAAACAAGGAAGTTTAAGAACACCCAGTGAGACTGACAGGACTGAGTTCAAAAAGGAGAATTAGAGCCTAATGAGAAGTTTGAGAAATGATAAAACAACACTCAGCTTTTTTATTTGGCCTCAAGAACAACCGAGGGGAATGTTTAGTGTTGTGAACAGGTTGCACAAGTCTGTGTGGATTCAGCCTGTACATTTTTTCTTTTGAAACCAAAAAAAGTTAGTATTTTCTGTTTTGTTTTTTTTGTTTTTTTTGTTTATTGACATAAAACTAAAACACAGACAACAAATGAAAAAAAATAATAATAAGTCATCAAGGGTTTTGACAGGTAGCCTGACTCTGCCCTGCAGACGCCATGTGTTAAACACAAGTCCAAAACAGCGTACAACGCATTTCATTTTCACTCACAGGAAACCTTGCATTCAGATTTTGTTTTTGAATGAGGATTAAAATCACAAAAACAGTTCATTTGATTCTAATCATGTTGATGGCCAGTTTATCAGATGGAGAAGAAAACCATCACTTGATCTGAAGCATTTTAAATAACATGGTCCATGTTGGAACACATCCACACAATAATGCATATTGTGTATGAATATAAATCCCAGCACAGCAACTGCTGCACACCTTGGTTGCAACTGTCTGTTATCCATATCCACCCAGGTTGCAGAATGTTACTGTTAGGGGATTGAAGTGAAGGGGGTGAAAATGAAGCTGGTTGGGCAGAATTAAGGCTCCTTCAGTCCCACAGCATTGAGCACCTTCTTAATTTTTCAACTCACAGGTAAAACTTTATTTCCATGGAATAAAATAAAGATCTCCTTTAGAATATTTTCTCAGGGTCAGGCCAATAGTCTTATGAAGAAAAACAAGGAATCTAAAGCTCGTTATTCGTTTTTCCATTTTCATTTACTGCAAAATAACCAGAAATCAGACAGTTTGTTTTGTTTTTTTTTTAATCCGTTTTCTCATTTTGCTTTAATAAGCAAAACTTTTTTATGTTTGGTTTCAAACAGCAAAATGAGCTGCCTGAATACAGACCTGCATATAATCCCAGCAGTTCTTAGAGAAAAGGAGCAGAGTTCAGTAACTATTCTATTTTACTGTGAATACAGGAAGAAATAAGCTTCTAGCCACCAAGAGACCAAATGAGATATGCTTTAATCTACAAAGCAAAGCTGCTTTAGACTAAACTGAAAGTCTTACGTAGCAAAAGGTGCATATGATGACGAGCCAGAGGTGGAATGTACTGGTTCTCCATTATTACTTTAGGTAATGCATTTAACTGGAATGATCCCCACAGGTTTTCAGCCACCCTTCAGCTACCGGCTAAAATAGCAACACTAATATCCAATACTGATATCCAAGCATGCCCGATTAAAAGTATGACGTTTCTATTCTACAGGCCTCATGTAACCTGAGCTCAGTGCTTCTTTTTGTGTGTGGATTAATTAAAGCATCTCCAAGGGGTCAGCTAGTGCCACATGCCGTCATCAACCTCCCCGCCGGCAAGGTGCTTGGCGAGACAGTGCCGCCCCCCGTGGAAATCCATGGCCGCTGAGGCACCAAGTTAAACAGAAGGGAAGACAGGACGGCCCCGTTTGTCGTTCTGCTGGTGCGCTGATTAAGACCTGGGAAACAGGCAGGGCAAAAATAAAGGAGCATGTGTGTGGGGGGGTGTTTTTAAAGGGGGGGCAGAATAAAGCCCCTTTGCCATTTATTAAAAAGAAAGCATCAGTTTAAGAAGCAGCTTCTAAATCAAAGAAGTTATGATACATGCAGCAAACCTGCATAAGGTCATCAAAGCCAATAATATGTAAAACCTCTGATTCCTCCAAGCTCCGATCTCTGATCTGTATCTGTTCCGGATGAAAATGTAAGAAATAAAAATCATTCATCTTAACACCCTCTCCTCTAACATTCTCGCTACCCGTGGCTTGTTTTATGTCCAACAATGATCTGTGGAACGAAAGCCAAGTATATAAATCTGGCAGCAGGGGACAGAATCACTGGCAGCACTGAGTGGTGGTAAATCCAGAGACACTACGTCTTTATTATGGTGTAAATGGATGAAGCTCACAAAGACCCAGCTGGAAGTATGAAGTGGTGAAATAAAAGATAGGAGACAAGAGCGAAGGGAAAGGATGCACTGAGCCACAACCCTTAAAGTATATACATATTTTAAATGATTCAAAAAAGTATCAGAACTTTTGAAATTCCTACATCCTGCTCTTTTACATAATTCAAAGCCACACATAGGCAAATATATGATGAAATAATGCATTCAGAACTTATTAATGGGTAACAATTTAGTTTCAACCCTAAAGAAAAACACCTGCCATCAAAACAAAGCCGCCGCTATGGTCAGGGTGCCGCCCATTTCATGACTTCACCTTTTAACCTCACTTCTAATGGTCAAACAAAGCCTTAGACCTCTTATGACCAAAAAACTGATTTTTACAACTCAGAAATTACATGGAGTAGTAACTGGTGTCCAAGTAGAGCTGGATGTCGGTCGCTTTGAGTATCCACAAAATCCATTTTGAATATAATTTATTTGCAAGATTGGACCCATTTAACATGAGCTTAAAGTCACGTCCGCAAAAACACAGCAGGAGCTTCTGACCCGAAGCACACGAAGGGAAAATAGGCTCCAGGCTTATAGATGCACCAGTGCTTAACTACTGAGGTGTCAGTCTGCTCTTCATACCATGTTTTTGTTGTAAAGTGGCAAATAAAAAGGCTATTGTGATGAAATTTTTTTAGTAAAAACTTACTTATGAAAATATACTGATCAAGAAATATGAACAAAAAAGAACATTTAGTACAATTGAATTTTTAAAAACCAAAGTAATAATTAGAAAACTGCAAGATCTCAGATAGCAAGATTCCTTTTTTAAACATTTACGTAGTTTAAGTCTGGATCAGATAGTGAGGCTTAATGCCTTTCCTCACATATAATTAAATACAGGAAGAGCTCATCTACCTTTCATTTGCCCTTCCTCCAAACTTTTCCTGATTACTCATCCTCACTTCCACCTCGCTGCAGCTCACCACCATCACGCCACACCCCTCTGGGTTCCTGTTCTTGATAATATTGAAAATGAAACGGTGTCAGTGACAGCAGGTGTGCGTGGTGACTCATGCATTTCCACAGACACCACCACCCCAAAAGGTCACCCTGAATATAAACTTTCCAAAAGACTTTTTTCCCTCTCTTACTGTATAATTGGGATACAACCATTCAGGTTTTTAATTTGCAGGAAATCATCTTACAGGTACGCAACGTTCAGTTTGAATAAGAGCTTAGAGACGGCTCATCTTGCCAGTAACAATAGAGCCACTTGAATGAATGGTTTTGTTAATACACCATGGTTATCAGGGTGCAAACACTGAGATGGTTACAGGGAATGGATCTCAGGCTGATCTCCCAAATCTAAACTTTACCCTCAGATATGAGTCAATTTTGTAATAGATTCACATGCAAACAGCCAAAAGGTTTTGGAAGAATTCATAAAATCCATCAAGTAAACCCATATATATGAATAAGTGAATCTTTTGAGGCAGAGATTTGCAGATTACCACAAAGACAGCAACAGTGTTATGGTTACAGTTCCAAGTCTGTACAGGTTGTAATATATGTAACTTGGTTTGTCAAAGGTCAGTGAAGTTTTATGGATCAAATGGATGGGTTGATATAAAATGTCTAGGCCCTGTGCACATCACAACGAGAAAACTGAACTGTTTTTCTGTTTCTGTTAACACAACTCTATTAAGAGTTACAGCTTAAATGTAAATGTCTGTACTCATAACTGGTAGTAGAAACATTAAAAACCTCTTTTGCGCCACTGGGAGTCCAAAATCTACTAAAATGCCCCCTTGGAAGGCAAATCCTGTGCTTAAGTGCCCTCAACAGTGGTGAGGACGCAGCACGTGTCCCCATCTTTTTCTTTCCCTCCCTGACCTTCAAAAAGTCTGCACACGCCACTGTCTGCATGTAATCCATGCAAAATCAGTTTTTACGGCCTGAACAAAGTAACCAAATAGTTTAGCATCTAACCATGTAAGTGTACACAGGCAATAGCTGGCAGCAAAACACTGCTCTAAGCAGCCGGTTACAGGACATTACAACACTCTGCATCACGCCACACTGAGAGGGGTGAGGTGAGTTTATTCCAACGTCTTCTCTTTAGGTTTTCCAAAGTTGCAAGGCAAATTAGCTCATTTCCTTTTAAACATTGTTCATCAATGTTTTATTTAAACAGTATTGATGTAAACCCGAATGTTGAAAATAATTATTCAGACTGAGGAGCTAAAAATCTTTTTATAAAATGTAGTGCAACATATTTTTGTTTTTTGAGTATATTTACACAAACATTTTGATTATTTTGAATTACTTGTGCATTAATTAAACATGGTTTACATAACAACTTAACTGTAATAAACACTGAAGTAGATTTTGACAATAAGATGCTATTGGCTGACTAGTTGGCCATGGGTTTGGCTAACACTGCAACACAATGAGTGAGGTTACGCTGTTGGGCTGTGTGATGAATCAGAGCTAAAGCTAATAGCTGTTTGTTGTTACTTTAATAACCACAGGATATAAATGGCAAACCGGCTTATTATTATTAGGATGTCTTAATGTCTTTGTGTTAACAGTTAGAGGGAGGGAAACAGATGAAGATAAAACTTCAAGTCTTTGTAAATGAAAACATCTGAGCTCATCTAACTAAACACTCTAAATATCAGCAAGTAAATTGTTTTGGATGGGCGTAATGAATTGTTTTGTTTAAAATTAAATCTAAGTAGAAGGAGAAGTAAAACTTAAAATAAATTGATTGCTGATCAATTGTGTTTTTTAAGTCAATTAAATAAAAACATTTAGAGATAACTGAACTTATTTGATTTTACAGTGTATTGTGGTAGTTGAGGGACTCATCTGTTAAATATGAGTATAATGTGTCTCCCATCATGAATTAATGTAGAAGCTCTTGAAATGGTTTCCTCACCTCGCTTACTCTTTAAATACTTGCATTTATTTAAAAAAAAAAAACCCTCCACACTGTGAATGATGACAGTTTACAACCATAAAGAACATTCTAACAAGTTAACTAGGAGTATAAGAATGACTTGGTTGTGAAGCCAAAATGAAAGATGAAGTTTGATCCAAATGATTACGAAAGATCGGTTGTGTTCCAATATACTGCCCTGCTACAGCAGTCATTTTTCTCTCGATGATTTCACACACAGCAGCTGAAACCGACGGTGTGAAGTTGTGATATATAGTGAAGGTACGTGTGAGCTGGCGAGGCGAGGCAGCTCCAGATGTTGGAATAAAGGATAAGTGGGTCAGGTGTCCAGCTGATGCTACATAACGAGGAAGATGAACTTTCATCTAAACCGTAGAACAGATGGTTATAATTTGTTAATCCATTTTTGTTAGCTGACGGCCTTCAATTACAGCCAAGCTAAGCGCTGTGTAAATCCATTACATTGATAAAGCATTTAACTGCAGTCCATTGAAGGTCAAGAGGTCAAGACTGACGCTGTGTAACCTCTGAGTCAATGTCTCTCAGAGGAATCAGGACTGTAGTATGATGGAGACCTTCACAGGTCTTCTCACACACTGTCATCCGTCTCACCACCAAACATCCATCAGGCTTCACACCTTAGATGTACAACCCAGATCCAGCTGGCATGGATCATCGTCTCGATCCTGGTGTTTAACGACGCCCACCTTAAAAAAAAAATCGATCATTAACGGTCCAGCTCGTCAATCACACCTGGATCATTAGAGTATAACTCTGACAGCACAGCCTTTGCTCAGTCAGACATTTCAGGACACGTTTATTAATGCCTTATTAAGTCGAAGCACAGTGGCCATAAACGCCTCCGTTTTCTCATGGGTAATTCTATGATTTGTGCTGCACCGTTGGCCTTCCAGAGCACAGCCAAACAGAACAAAGCACATCTAGATAAAAAACACAATACGTGCAGTAAACTAAGGGTTGTTCCTCAGGTGTTTATGACCCTATGATAAAGGTGTAATGTTGCACAGACATCGAGGTTTGATACGTTTTGGGCTCTGAATGCATAAAATGGCATTTTGCACTGTTGGATCTTAAGAAAGTTCTATGTAGAGCTTGAAAATGAAAACAAGAAGAATTTCTGAAGAATAGAACAAAACCTGTGAGCAGGTAATTGATTGAAGACAAAAAAAATGAATTAAAATAGATAAAAAGTTTACCACCACAGCCTTTAAAAGCCAGAATCTGTGAAAAAGTCTGGATTCCAAGTGTTTTCCTGTCAATTAATTACACTGTGAAGACAAAAGCAAAAAGGCTCGTATGGTAGGATAGTTGAGCCGCATAAACAAGACCTCTAACAATGCACCATCGTTGTTGAGGTTGGACGCAGTAAGACAGACATTCAAAGGTGTAGCCTTGATGTTCCTGATTGCTTCCAACGTTACTGGCATGACAAGGAGATGCCACCTGAGATGTTAACAACACAGCACACTCAGAACAACAGAACTCTAGGTTGTGCAGGGGTGTAAAACAGCCGCTGGCTATGTGGGCATCCCTCATGACTGAAGTCAAAGCGTGGTGCCATATATCCAGTCCATAATTGAGGGCCACACCTGACACATTTCATCTTTATGTGATGCAAGGCTAATTCTCAGACAATCAAATCACAATTTATACAAAATTTATACAGACAAATAGTGTTTTAATTGTCATCAAATGAGTGCATTGTATACTATTATATAACCACACTACATAAACACAATGGTGAAGAAGGTGTCTGCTTTCTGCTTGACCCAATTAGTCAAGCTAGATCTCCTAGCTTTAAGCTACCTCAGCATTAGCCTAGCATTAGCACAATGTTTTTTGTGTCTGTGGGATTCAATGGTTTACTGGCAAAAGATATATGTGACCAAGTAGAGTTGGACAATATTGAAATATCAATATATATCACAATATAGCTTAATTAAATATCGGTGATATGACTTTTACACATTTTCAATATTTCAATATACATCATAGTCTATAAAGATAGCATTTGTCAATGACTGATGTTTCAGGTTTTCATGTAATTTAATGTATTTTTGTTTTTCAAAGCTAATATTTCTTAAATGTTATGTTGGAGAATTTTTATAAACATTGCAAAATATTGCCATAAGTTTGTACAGACATCTGTTGTAGGCATTCTTGGCTGTCTTTCTAACACTTTTATATTTTTTAAATCGATGTCGAAATTATATAGTATTGACCGAAATTAAGAAATGTATTGTGATATAAACTTTGGCCATATCGTCCAGCCATGTGACCAAGTAACTAATAAACAGCATACAGAGTATCTCTACAAACTACAGTCAGGGATTATCATAATAGAAATGGTAGAAATTCGACTATAAATTAAAAGTCTAAATTTTCGGAAATTTAAAATAAAATAATTTCACAAAAAGATAAGAAAATTCGAAAAAACTTTACCAGCTTCCGGTTTGGACTTCCATCATTGATTTGATAAATGGCGGTGCTCTGCGACAGCAAGAAGGTACTGTTGAAGTCTGGACTAATCAGACTGAGATGCTGTGTGATCACCTGAAACAAGCTGCTTATCCTTTCTTGGCTTCTTTGTTGCCTTAAGGAGGAATCAGAAGCCCCGATAAGAGTTTTTTTTTTTACATCATGCAGCCTGTTAAAACCAGACCAATATCTTCTCTCCATCCCTAACTTTTTGTTCCCCTTATCTGCGTAATGGATAGTGAAAGCAAGGTAAATGATTTGCTTCCTACAATACATGATGCATTAGCCCTCGCCATTCGTCATTGTTTACAATCCACCCAGCAAGCAGAAAATAACAGCATCAATCATCAACAGAGACACTGTGCTCTAAACAACAGGGACACCAGAAGAGACGGTGATGGATTCAAACCGGATCCTTTTCAGGAATTTCTCGTCACAGGTTCCCATGGTTTATCAAACCCAGCGTCATTAAGGCCCGATAGATGAGGCTTTCTAAATGCAAGCGGGTCGTTGTAGATTACAGATGCTGAATGGAGTGCTAGGGAGCAGGAATGAGAAAACAGTAGATTACCTGCAGAAATCCTCAATATTGAAAATGGTAACTGCCTTTCATATACTGCTGTGTGCAATTCCCAGAAAGTGTCTCAATTTTGGAGAGTTTCTTCTGTCTTTTTCCTTCAATTGGCACAATAAAACCTTATCTTTCCCTTATTGTTTCTCTTTTCTTTTCTCTTATGGGAAATTAAATTTATCAGATGTGGTGCTTAGTTTCAGTCTGCCCACCAGCTCCAGGTCATATGTGGAGCATAGAAGGTTGTAGTACAGTAACCCAAGAAAAGGGCTGAACTTGGCTCTGGGCTGAATTTGGTTCAAATAAAATATTCTATGCTTTTTTTACATTTTTTTTTTATTTCACGCTCAAAGCAAAGGCTGATTACAGGTTTGGTCAAAGAACAGAACAGAAACCAACAATCTCATGTAATGCTTTATTTAATCTATTAGTCATTTAGGGTTCCTTCAATGTGCAGATCTTTTTATAAAGTAGGACTGTGTGGTAGATCTCAGTGATGCATTTGATAAAGTCGAACATAATATTCTTTAGAAAGGCTCAAGCATTTTATGGGAATTGGGGGAACAGCGTTAGGCTCTTATTTAACTGACAGATTTTCTATTTAATATATATATAAGAAAGCATTCCCACAGCATAATGTTGCCACTACCATGTTGGAACATGTGGTCAAAGAGCCAGTCTTCCCATAACAGAACAGCTTACATTAACTTTAAGGAACTTTAAAAGAGATGTACTCGTGTTTCTCTCAGAGTCAGATCTTTCGGAGAGTATGAATGATGCAATGTCTACAGAAATAGAAAAATCTTCTATCTTAGTTGTAGATCTCTGCAGCTCCTGTGAAAGCAGCGATTATCTCTTCACTGCTTCTCAGAATATCCTCTCCTCCGTTTATTTCAGGTATCTGCAACCTTTGCGGTCTAGAGCCATGTTGGCCCTCGGTCCAGATAAATGGAATCAGTTTAGTCACAGGGGCCACATAACCGTCTCAAGGAAAATAACTTTGAGTTTTTGATAAATATTGAAGGAAATTTGTTTTACTTGTTTTCTACTTTATAAGTTTTAAAATTAATAGAGCAAACCATAACAAAAAATATGGATCTTTTTTAGTATTAGATGTTATTTGTGGGAAATTATACAAAGCGCATAGTTTCCCACCGTTGAAAAGAAAAAAATAGATACAAAAACATAATTGCTGAATATTTTCCATGGTTAAAGGGCCTTTAATACAGATCCATAACACTATTTTCCCTTGCACTATAATTGCACTTAAAATGAATGGTTAAATAGACATAAAAAGGTAGAATAAAAAAAAAAAGAGTCACCACTGTGTTTACTTTCTCATTTAGTTTCCCTCATGAGAATCTGTCTGTTGTCTACTTCATATAAACCAACTCAGTGTTTACTGTCACTTCCTGTTTTTCTCTGCTGGGTTTGAGCAAGACTAAACAACTTCCTTCTCTCAACCTTATCTCAATGCAGTGCAAAACTCTCATTGCAGATAAGGATTGTGAAATTATTAAACACAGAGAAAGGAGGTTGCTTGCTGTTCTTGTAAGCTAAAAGCAGCCATAAAAACACAAGCAACAATTTAGATTAGAAAAACAAAGACTTAAGATACTGTAAGAGGAAAAAAAATACAAAGACATGTCAAATTATTAAAAATCAACAGCAAGAAAAACGATAAAAACACTTAAAGAAGTAAAGTCAAATCTGGGTAGAAAGCAAACAAACTCTAACAATATGCTAAAACTCTTGACAGAAATCACCCAAGAAAGCGTAAAGGCCGTTTTTCTCCCAACAGATGGGAACCAATTAGCCACCTGACTCCAAGAAAACACTTGGGCAGCCGTGTGGAGCCAAGATGCAAATGAATCACGGGAGGAAGGTGGAAGTGGACCTGCCAGCATCCTGGGAGAGGAGAAATTAATGAAGGAGACTGAGGAGAAGCACTTCTGTAAAACAGGGAGAGAAAATGTATGAAATGATGTATGGAGGGCATAAAGGGGCGGACTAAAGAACCCAGAGAGGTTAACACAAGAACCTAAGGGTAGAAACATAAAATTAAGGAGTAACTTCAACCATATTTAATAGGAATCAAGAATCATATCCACTCGTTCACCATCAATTTCAGATTTATATCTGGGACAAGCGCTGTTACCTTGAGGCAATACATTTGTTGTATGTGTATTCTGGCTTCCTCCTACAATCCAAAAACATGAATGTTAGCTTAGTTGGTCTATGTGAATAAAAGATTCTCAAAATGCAGCCTTAAAGTACAAATTTCCTGCAACTATTAGGTGACCTATTCAGGATGTATCCCTTTTCTCTTACTAAAGGCACCAACATACCTCTAAAGGTATCTTCTTTACTTCATCCCATCTCAACATTATTTGTTTCCATCTTCCATTCATATTGAAAAAAGCTCTGTTTCCACTGCAATCTTCTTCTACTAATTTTTTTTGTCTTGTTTTTTATGTGAACCTGTTGTGTCTTTAACATATATTTATTAATAAAAAACAGAAATACCATGGATATGTGCTTTTATTATTGTTATGATTTGACAGCTGTAACCAGTGTAAGTATCAATGTCAGTTTTTGGGTTTTTTTTCAATTTCAGTTGCATTTGTTTTAATAAAAAGCATAGAAGCATAATGATCTGTGTAAATATAGTATTACCCCGTAGTTAAAAGGACTCAAAAAGACTTGAAACTCAAACTGCAGGACTTGGAAATTGACTTGAGACTTGTTAAGTCTTGACTTGGGATTACAGGTCAAAGACTTGAGACTTATTTATGAATTGCAAAACAAAGACTTGATCCCACCTCTGCTATGGGACATAGCAAATGTCAATTAGCCAGAATGCTTTGCAGAGTAAACAACATGGCAATGTCAGTGTGATATTTAATGTAAATAAGTCTATTTACTTCATTAACAAAACTAAATATTTTCAAATAAAGTCTATTGTTACAACTAATGGTGGATTCTTTTAACCCTTTAAGGACTACCATTATAAA
>JAUZNJ010033156.1:0-13307 GCA_034780135.1 Jordanella pulchra
AGGAAGGAAGGAAGGAAGGAAGGAAGGAAGGAAGGAAGGAAGGAAGGAAGGAAGGAAGGAAGGAAGGAAGGGGGCAGAACAAAATTAAGGATGGGAGGACCGTACAGCTGAAGACATAAAAAACAAATGGCGAGAACGAGAAAATAGAGAAAGGACACACTGAGGGAAGGAAGGACAAAACAGGGAAGAAGATGAGGAAAAGAATGGAATAGATGTGAAAAGATAAAACACATTAAAAAAAAAAAGATAAAGATGGAAGAAAGAAATAGAATTAAGTAAATTAAGTTTTTTTATCGCATCCTTATTTGGCATTTCTGTCTTTTTAGAGCTGGAAAAAATACCTTCAAATTTAATTAATTTTGAAACCAAATTGTAACCCTGGATTGAAACTGAAATCCTTGAACAACATTTCTCCTCATCCTGTCGCTGTTTTGTTTTACCAGCACCCACCAACAAACAGCTCTCACTCTGAATATCCCCAACCAAAATATAATTGCCTCCATCCAAACCTCTCTACTCCTCCTATAAAGCAGCACAGTAATCCATCAAACAAAACCATTAGTCCATTGACCACAAGCCTCTTGTTGAAATCGAGCTCCGAAGACGTATTAGCGTTGGCCCCTCGTGGGCACTTTTAATGTCTGCCAGGAAAGGTGTGTCGGTGGTGTGCTACTTCAGCTGCTCCCCTCTGAGTTTAGATCTTAAAAGGCATCTGGGAGGAAAAGAAAAAAAAATGAATACAGTTAATTGGAAAGAAAGACGTCACAATGGATATGGAGTGGCAGGAAACACTATCTACTACGAAAGAATAGAGGCACAGATATAAATCAAGAAGAAGATGTCTGTAAAGTGCAGCTTGTCAGAGAGAAGCACTCCATTTGGAATAGTTAGGCTGATAGGTTTCATCTCCACCCTTTCCATCTCTGCTCTGATCATCTAATCTCTTCTCCATCAATTGAGGACCAACAAATACATTGCAAACATATATTTTTTTTGTCAGTAACTGTAAAGTGGAGGTAGAATCATACATTGGTTTCACAGTTAGTTTTTACCAATGAAGCTTTCTGAACCAACTTGTAAAGCACGGCTCAGTCCAAATATTGGTAATAGGGAAGACAATGACACAACTGAATGCCTACTAAGACATGAAACATTTACGCATTAATATGCAGTCAAGCATGATACATGATAAATCTTTGGGAGCAGCAGAGATTTACTGCTCAGGTGGGAGTGTCTGTTAACATGGCAAATACGAGTCATGTACTTTTTTATTATGACATTTATGAAGAGTAGAAACAAAACTGCTAATCAAAGAAATAAGTAATGTTTGTAGTTTAGCAGTATGACTTTTTTTATAGATATAGCAAATACATGAAAATGATGCTTTGGTAATATGCTTTGTTAAAAGTGGAACATTTTAGCCTAAATGCTAAACATGCTGTGGTAGAAAATTGACAAGAAAATCACCTTTAACCTGTGTAAAATTGTATCGCTCATATCACAAGCATTTTGACTAAATTTAATTTGCTTTTAGATTTTTTTTAACTTGCAATCTGTAGTCATTTCATTACAAGTCTAGTTTCAATCGATTAGATAACATGTAACTTCAGCTGATAAAAATATGAAGTCATAATCATGTTTACCTCCTTTTATAACTTTAAGGGGAAATCATTTCATTAGACCCAGAGGAATCTTTAATCCTTATGCACTACAGGTTGAATTTCTTAATATTTCTTGTATTTTTTTTTTTTTTAGTTGAGTTTGGATGTTTGGAGTTCAAGGATATTGTTTTGCTAACATTGAATCATGTTCTCCTTTGTTTAAAGCTGCCCCTCATCTTGTCTTTTACAGAAAGGAGAGACTGTGAAGCGAATACGAGAAGAGGTAAAGTGTCGTTCATTTTGAACATCAAAGTACATCTCATGATTTGTGCTTCGACCAACACGTTTCCAACTCTGCGGCCTGATGTTTGGGTTATGTCAGATCACAGATTGCACATCCTTGAATGAGTAGCTTTTACTCTCTGACTTTTATTCACATTTTAATACTTTCTCTGACTCACAGGGAGCTGAAAAGTGTTCCTAACAAATATCTTGCTTGAAATTCCTTTGGGATAATAAAAACACATTTCTGATCTAAGCCTATTCTATCCACTCTCTCAAAGCAACATTTGCCAAATCCCTTTCGTCTTTCCTTTTTAATTAAAACAGACCACCTTTTTTTCTGTGCTCGTCTCCTGGTTTTTCTCTTTATGAATCTCAAGGGTACAGCCAAACTAATGCCGCTTGGTTAGCTCTCTGTATTAAAAAGTAATTAGTCTGACGCTCATGGCGGCATTTTTGATTCCTTCACTAGTGAAGGGGTTTTATGCTGTGCCTTATGAGGCAGAAGTGTAAACAGAGGAACAGTGAGGCCATTGGACAATGCAACCCCACAAAGCTGCAGAATGAAACAGTCAGCCATAGTAGCCTTCCAGCTATTCACTCAGCCAATGTTGGCCTTTGTTGTTTCTCTAAGAGCCTCACTGTCAGCCATGTCCTGAAAGTTTGAATGACAGAAGGGACAATTACCTTGAAAATGAAAAACTTTCAAAAACCCAGAAAAGGATTTTTCTGGAGTGGCGATCAGAGTCTTTAGAATATCTTATTTAGACTCATCTTCTGATTATACTTGTGAATACCTTTTCTGGTCTGAAATCTAAGAAGAAGGAAAAGATTAAGATTTTGCTTGAATGTTCAAGGATGTTAAAGTCCTTAAAGTTTGAATAAAGTTTTCTTTGCAAAGCTTACATAATCCAATATAGTGATTTTATTCTACCTAAAAGCAGAGTATCATCCACCCATGGTCTATGTACTTGCAGTTTTACAGGGTGCATTGTTAGGCCTATCTTTTGTCATTTGGGCAGTCTAGACATGTTGGTATACATGTCTGCACATGCTCATATTTAGAGAGACTAGTAAACTAAATATGCATACTTTTAGATTGTGAGAAGAAGCTACAGTACCTTGAAAGAACCCAGGCATTCTGGCAACCAAGAAACCCTTCATGCTGCAATGAAACTGTGCTACTAACTGTTAGCATCCCTTCAAAGAACCCAGGTCTAAAAAATGCCTTTTACTTAAGGTAGTTTTATTTATAGAATCTTGAAGTTATAACACTGATTGTGTACTACTAGTAAACAAATGAACAAGTACATAGCATAATATTTATTTTTCTTTTGATTCATTCCCTTAAATCCAAGGCTTTTTTATTATATTGTAATGGAAAATCCTCCTTATGGGACAAGGATTAAAGGGTATAAAAAAATAAAGGGGATAAAAGAAATCACATTAAAAAGACAAATACTTAGAAGTTAAATTGTGCTAACAGTAAAAATGTAACATTTTGGGGTCTACGTGCCTAAAAACATGTATAGTTTATCTCTCATCAAGTTTCTAATTTAGAAGCTAACCCTCGGACATAAAAAAAGATCTGAAAACCTTTCATTTTACAGAAAATTGTCATATTGTGGTTGGAGTGGCGGAAGCCAGACAAGTCAGACAGATCCTTCCTTTTAGCTTGATATTGCTATCTTACCAGATATTACCCATCTATGCTGACACAAGAGGTGAAGTTTCTGGTTTCTAAGCTTAAATTCTCCTGAGTTGTAAAATATTGATCAAATTACTCTTCAGTCTGTAACTTCTTATGTAATCTTTAACACAGAATCACTTTTCTTACCTTTCCTTAAAAGGACAGTAGAGACGTTCCCTGATTTGTTTCATTTGCTTAAAGGTAACATGGACATGACCTCTGCTGTCTGCTCCACAGAGCTGTGCACGTGTCAACATCTCAGAGGGCTCGTGTCCAGAGAGGATCATCACCATCACTGGCTCCACAGAGAGCGTTTTTAGAGCTTTCACCATGATCACATACAAACTGGAGGAGGTGAGTGTGGCACATTCATTATCTCTAAAATTTACTGCTAGACTTGTATTTTGCACTGCTGTTATTTTTGTACAGTTAACTTCCTATGACTGCTGCACTTTATTTTCATGATTGTATTGCACTGCTATTCTACTTCTATTGCAAACTCAGTATATTGTTGTAAGGTGTATGCAACATTTCGTTTTGGCTGCACCCTGCGCATACAAAATGACAATAAAGTTTGTCTTAAGTCTCTAAATCTAGTTTAAAAAAAGAGATAGAAGCAAGAGAATAAAAATGACTCAATCTTCTGACGAGTTGGATTGTTGGCCACAGTCTTTGAAGCATTTTAATAAGACTGAGTTTTAGCAACACAATTAAATTATTAGAAATATGTTATAGTTTTAAACAAAGCAAAAATAAAAACACAAAAGATAAAATCCACCAATCATCTCAGTAAAACAATTGATTTATACAATGTCCCTACTAAAATAGCTACAATAGCTACAAACACAGCAGTGCCATCTGAAGAGCAGAGGAGCTGTGTCTATAAAGAACACAAAACTGACCTTCAGTGAGTAATAAAATAGATCAGTGCTTTTGCATAGAAATCCCATCAGAGTTTCCCGTACCAAACTCAAAATGTGATAACTGTTCAGTTTGACGGAAAAGTGCAGCTAATGCAACAAATTTATAACTGTAAATGTTGAGTAATTGTACATATCTGATTTAAGCTTCACACTCTGTTGATTCCCCTGGTGACAGTCCATCACAGCATTAATTAATTTGGTAGAGTCTCCTCTAAGGTTTGGCCTCTCAGCAGCTACTGACAAGAAAACAGATTCCATGGCCGACATCCTTCAGTTAAAATACACGCACTGCAGGAGCACTGTGTGGGTTTTATTAAAGATCTCTCACATTCACCTCGTTGGATCCCTGAAACTCCTGAGTTTCCATGGCAATGCTCTGCCACTACCTACTGTTTCCTGTCTACACTGTATTGTCAGGTTATTGAATGCCCGACACCTTTAATTATAAACAAAGACAATGATCACAATTTTTTCATACCAATTATTAAGATATACCCTTTTTTGTCTTTCTATGCAATGCAGTAATATCTAATTCATTACTCTTATTTTGCTGCTGATCAATAAAAAAAACACTTGATAATCTGAATAAACATGTTCACTATGTAGATCCCTGTTCAGCAGTGCAATAAGCTTTAAAGAATGCATGCGTTTACATACATTTAAATAGCTTAGGATAGCCGTCACTTTTGCTTCAAGAGCTTTAATTCAACATAACATCAGCAAAGCATTGCAGCACTCAGGACTTTTAGGATGTAGTGATAAAATTTAGATCAAATCAAAAAAATGAAACCCAGAGTGTTATGATGAAAGGAGGTGCGTGTTCCTCATCTAATGAGACGAGACGTCAATGGACCCCGATTCGCCTCACTAAATATAGACATGGAGCAGGGAGGCACAACAGGCTCATCAAACATCCCTTTATACTTAAAGTTCAAAGTTATTAAAAATATTGTGTGTTTTCTTTCACGAGTAAAACTCCCCCAAGGGTACGCATCCCAAGTTATCCCCGTCATGAGTCAAACTCGTTTAGAGTCACAGAAAACTGGCACAAACACAAACAGCTATAAGAAGAAAAAAGAAAACTTCATATTTTGCTACTGTTTTGAAGGTAGAGTAGCATATTTACATATTAAGTGTTTAAAGAGAGACACTCTTTATTATATCTGCACTTAAATAGTAAAGAGCATAAATTACCAGTTTTGAAAACTGCATTAAATTCTGCATTTGTATTTGTTTATAATAGCTTTAGGCAAGTTTTAAACCTTTAATATTACGTCAGTTTTTATTTAAGTAAAGATTTACTGGCTGTGTCAACAGTTTCCTGGTAGTGAAAAGGAAATGTTCCCGATTTTGTGTTGTATTCCATAACTTTTGAGGCCTATAGATCTAGCCTCATTTTTCCTTCTATTTGTACAGCTGCAATAATAAATATGCTTTACTGTCCCACATTGTGGAATTCATATATAGAGTCTAAAGGATCACCTGTTCTACCCTTCCAGGATTTGTACACTTCTAGGGTCAAGTGTCATCCTGACATAAACGTAACCGCCTGAGAGGCCAATTTCATACAATACATATTTGGACCTGTTATTCATCTCTGGATTGAATGCATTTTTATTCAGATCCCTTTACTATAACTCTAAAACATACATCGCAAGTATTACAAAAACTAGCCATTCTGTTAACACCTCAAAGGATAGTGAGTAAACAAACATTATAAAAAAAACTCAGCAGATAGATCAAAGGTAACGTTTAAATCGCATCTATGCTATAAAACTTTATCCCCACCATTTAATATTTCACAAAACACTGCTCTGTTCAACATCTGAATGAAAGAGTATAAGGCTTTTGCTACTCTGTAGAAAGTTGCAGAGGGCCATACTGATAAAAGGTCTGTTTTTGGACCTTGCTCTGGTCAGACGAGATTTATATTAAACTTTTTAGTTTAAAGCCAAACATCTATTTTGGCATTAAAATAAGTCTAGTTGCACTCTTAGTTGCAATGGTTTGTAGAAAGAGACATTAAAACTTTTAGATTCTTAAGGTATATCATTTTCCTTCTACTTTTCAATAATACAGCGTCTTCTGTTGTTTTGTTTTGTAAAATCTTAAATACATTTACTAATAAATGTGATTTGAAAAAAATCCAACAAGGTCAAAGAAGAATCAAAGTTTTTTATCAGATGGAGTAAATTCAAATCGTAGTTAGCTAACTTTGGCTCGACTCTTGGTGGTAACAGACATACAGTATATGTGGTTAACTTTTGTCGTACAGAATTACTATAGCAACTTGCACAGTGTAATGGTACCAGCATGGAGGAGCAGCACAAATTCAAGCACAGCCTTCCAGCAAATCAATACAGCTAGAATGTAAGAGGTAAAAAGTAAAAAATAAATCTGTGTCTGAAAGGAGAGGCTCATTCCTGTCCACCTGAATTATGAAAAATATAAGAAATCTTTTTTATAAAAGATAAACCAGATAAAGAAAATGATTTCATAGTATTATAAAATAAGTGTTTGATATTCTAGAGCTAGTTTCTTCCCCCTTTATATCTTTAAAAACATCCTTTCCTTTGTTTTTTGTTTCTGTTTTTTTTATCAAGCACTGAAAATGTAATCCTTTATATTGCGAGAAGATTTTTTTACCCTGAGTGGCAAGTAATTACATCCTTCATGTCCACCAGCAGTTAGTTAAAATGACTGAAAGCAGAAGATAACCGCTTGTTATGTCTTTATGTAGTTAAAGAATTGCTTTCAGCTCATCAGTTGAGCCTATTGAAAATAGGATTCAGTCTGTGTTTTTTTTTACTTTTAAAATAAGCTATTAGCTGTCAGCATTGCTGTCCTGTCTTCACATGAAGAATTGGTAAACATTAATGCTTTCGATTTTTTTTCTACCATTCGTTGCTATCTGCTATCTAAATAGCTCTCAGTCTTAAACGAGTGTAAGAAGTTCTACATACCAGTTTATATACTTACCACATCAATGCTCTACAAACATATAGAAGCATGGTTCACATTGGCTGTTATCTAATCTTCTAAAATAGTCTTTCATGAATTCGGTCTCAGTCATCAGGTGTGTTCAGATCCTTTTTTCTCACAATCTGAAGTTCTGCTACTGTTTCTTCTTCTGCAAACTTAATACATGTTGAAAACATCATGAAAGACAACTGACATGAATGAAAAAGAGCGACTAGATTCATTCCAAGCCTCCTGGGAATTCCTCTTCCAGCAAATATACAGTCAAGCAGAAATTCCATTAGAGCAGCTGCTTGGTTGCCTATACCTGGTTCTATATATGGCTCATCCAGAATGGATACCACAGGCTTTTATCGTTATTGGAGAGTTGCTGCAGGAAATGGCTTCTGCCTCTTATTTTCTCCTTTCTGTTGTTTTTTCTTTCTTTCTGTGCTCTTAATTTGCTCAACATCTTTCTGTAGGACCTAAATGCGCTGGTGGCCAACGGCACCATAAGCTCCAAACCACCAGTCACTCTTCGGCTGGTCATCCCCGCCAGCCAGTGTGGCTCTCTCATTGGGAAAGGAGGCGCGAAGATAAAAGAGATCAGAGAGGTGAGAAATTAATCTATTTCACAGAACATATGAAATATGAAAAAAAAAACATAAGAAAAATAGTTTTTGGTTTGTTTGTGTGTCAGGCTGCAGAGCTTCATTTTTGTTTCATATTTCTTGGCTAAAGTCCTGCTAGTTAAGGGAATAACATGCAAATTGAAAAAATTAGGTATTTGCAGTTCAGGTTATGTTGTAAGGCAACAGAATTAGAATGATTTAATGAATAACTGAATTCATTGTGAATAGGTACAGTTTTTGCAGTGTTTCCTTTTACCAAGAAGGTGCTGGCTTTGAATCTTGACGCCTCTGTGCATCTAGTTTGCATGCTGTATCCATGCACGCATTGGTGCTCTATAGATGCTTCAGCCTTTCACAGTCCAAGAATAAGTTTTTGGATTATTTGTCCATTTTGATTGTTGTGTATCTCTGTGTTGCCTGTGTTTGACTGGGAACTGTACATGATGCATCCCCCCCCGGCCTGTCACTGGTGGATATGGTGGAGTCATAATGTGCTGGAAAGAGACAGAGATCTCTGTTCCTGGTCTCTAGCACCACAACCTGGACAGAGGAGGAGTGAAAAGAGGCTGGCATGCCGTAACATATGCTTTAATGCAGCGCTTAGAAATCAGTCAAGTGGTTTCGCAAAGGTTTTTAAAGCCTACTTTCCTTGTGTGTCCCTAGTTGTCTGAGTGACTCCTGACAAATCCACTGTTTTTTCGCAAGATTGTCTGGGCCATGTTTCATTATTATGAACATGCTTTCCTAGAGTGAAATGGTGGCTTATAGGTAGAGTATGCAACCTATGTATGAAAGCCTTGGTCATAGACATGGCTGTCCCGTGATCAGGATTTTTCCTGATTAAGACTTGGAATACTTAACATGGCAAAAAGTTATTCCCTTAGCTCTCACCCCCGGCCTCCAGTTATTATGACATCACATTTTGCCCCAGCAAGCTTATTTCTGAACAGAACCAAACATGTTGTACCTCTACGTATAGAATCAGGCGGTCCTAAAGATAATGACCATCAACTCAATTTTAAGCCATCCGTACTTCACAAACACCAATAACTAATAATCTGTTATCAAATTAGAACTTTTCACTTCTAACCTTGTTTTCGTCCTCTGGCATTTGAAAACATGTTCTATCCTGAAATATATGGGCTCATGTTGTCTGTAATTCAGTTCAATTTAATTCAAAAATACTTTATATATCCCAAATGGAAATGAAATGTTGTAGTAACTCATACTTTTGCTTTCGCTATTTTAGATTAGTCCACAAATCAGTGACCAATCAAACTTTAATTTACATATTTTTAGCCAATGAGAATGAAATATTGGAAGGCTGGAAACATGATGCTTATTTTTATGCACAAGAAGAGAGAGGAAAGGAGAAATGTTTGGATATGCACAGAAAATGTATATTCAAATTCTGAAAGCTAACAATTTAAAATATTAAAGGAGAACGTACTTGAAAAAAAATGTGTGTAAAGCAATAGAAAGCTTTTTTTTTATGGTAAAATTTGTCATAAAATTCAAATAATCCAGTTTGGCACCTCTGTTCTTAATTTGGATTAATTGTGCTGAATGGTCCTTTTGAATACAAAAAGGGTCACAGTTTCACAATGCAAATGACTAGAAATTTCAAATTTTACACAGCTGTTGTCCACAACATGAACAAGTGTAGTGAGTTGGAGAGGTCAACTATGAATTATACCTAAGATATAGAAGATTAAAAATAGCATTTTTTTTCATGCAACATGTTTGAAGTTATATAGCTAAAACTTACAGAGTTTGTTCATGTATCTCCAGGAACCAGAAGATTTAATATTTCAAATCAGATGCATCACAAGCTTGTGGGATTTATAATATTATTTTACTCGCCATTGGCATTTGGGTATTCAAATGCATCTGTGCACAAGCTTTAAAGAGGTGGAAGCTAATTATAGAAGTGGGATTATAAATGCAGGAGAGGTGCTTAATCACCAGTTATAGTAAAGAATGATGCAAGTTTTTCACCAAAACAATAGAGGCTTTTCTATAATGTTCTTAATAACTGGCAAGCTGTCCAGGGTATATCCAGACCTCTTGCCCAATGACCGTTGGTGCAATATATGATTATTTCTATTTGTGATGTTAAAAATTGCAACAGAAATGAGTGTCTGAAAGCCTTAGTTATCTTCTCTTGTGGTTCCCAAAGATTTTCCACATGTTTCTGTTTATGAGTCATTTCTGGGTTATTTTTTGTGTCAACAATCTTTCTCATTTAGTTTTAAATTCTAATTTGAAATGGTTTTGTTGACTACACTGTTATGCGTTGCATCCCTATCACATCTAGAGCCTTATAAGTTCCTTTAATGCAAGTTCTGCGCACCTGGTTCAGTTCTTAGCAATGCTTACTTATGTTGATGTGTTCTTCTCTACGAATTATATGAAGACTTAAGTGATGTTATTAGTATTAAAGTCTTTTTCCTGTGCTTAAATGAAGTCGACATGATCTTCCCTGGAATCTGTGGTTTATCCTTAAGTTCAAAACCCCACCTCAGATGGATGGTTTGCTGTATCAGCAGGAAGAAACCAAAAGCCTCTCAATAATTTTTAAGGAAATCTTGGTTTCATCACCTTGTATTAAAATCCTAAATTATCTAAAAAGTAATACAGCTTAGATTTAATTTTCCCGGATGCTTACAGAGATAGACAAGGGGAAAAAAAACAAAACATTAAAATATTTTACCATATTTTAACACGTTTGATCCCTTATTTGTTGAACTTGCTCTGAAACCACCTATATTTGAAAGAACTCAAAGCTATATATGTATAAAAGCATCATTTGGGTATATGACACAAACGTCTCTTGAATTTTGATGACTTTTTCGATGTGATACAGTGATGTTGCTTCTCCTTCCTGAAATTCAGCCACAGCAAAGTGAAAAGTCATGGCAGAGTCATCACAAATGGCCTTATCTCCTCAATCAAGCTAATCTTTTTATACTCTGTGTCATTTGCAGAGCACAGGAGCTCAGATACAGGTGGCAGGGGATTTGCTGCCAAACTCTACTGAGCGAGGGGTTACGATATCTGGGAATCAGGACTCTGTAATCCAGTGTGTCAAGCTCATCTGCACAGTAATCCTGGAGGTAGGAGACACGATGTTCCTTTCTTTGATGACACTTATCACAGCTTCCTGCTGCAGCAGTTGTGAAGGTAACTGCTGCTGTCGACACATAGGTTAGAGTATCACTTTATAGCTGCTTATTTAACTGCAGCAGATCCTTTTTTATGCAATGATTCCTAAGAGCTGGAACAGCTACAGTAAGGGTTGTCACACAGTAGCAAAGGAGCAAACCTCTTCGTTGTTTGGACATGGAGGGGGGAGGTCTGGCTCTGAGGTCAGTGCTCTGCTCCTAAAAGTCAGTACTCTGCTCATAGGAAACAAAGTGGCCTGCAGTGAATTCTGTATACCTTCAGACAACAGCTCTCTTGTAAAATCTACAGCGCAGATAAGAGGAAAAACAACCCCAAGCTCTGTTTTCTCCCTGTGTATTAATGGAAGCACAAGCCCCTTTTTGTCTTAGCAGTGCAGCTGGACCTGACTGACTAATTGCTAGTTTGAACCAGTTTTCTTCAAAGGCTTGCAACTTTCATTAGGATTCTATTCCAGGGGCATCTTGCTTTGGCTCTCAAGATTTAAATTATGCAAAGTTATACAAAGCATTTTTTGTGACTGCTCCACATTTTCAACTAAAAATGTCATCATGAACACTACAGAGGCCTTATAGGAAGTACAATATAATGTATGCTCTGTAATCTCCTTCTCTTTTCAGTGTTTAAAGGATTTCAACTTGAAATGTCTGTATTTCATCGGGGGCTTGGTCAAAGCAAAAATCAATCCCTATGTAGAGTTTCACTATGCATGGGCCATAATACAATTCAACTATCATCCACATATGGCATCTATTGTTGTGTTTTGTCAGTAAATCTCTAAAATTGTTAAAAATAAGCACAATAGGGTGGATGAAGAGATGCAAATATCTCCAGCGTATGTTTGCATTTCTTTCGAATACCTTAGATTTGTGCTTTACAGTAGTTTCATACATGTAAACCAGTGACTTCATTTTGGTAATTTAAGTTAAAAAGGAAAAAATAATATAGATTCATTTAGATTGGATTCATATTCTGGAAGATTTTATTCACATTAATTTTGATTATTGTGACATACAGAAAATTAAATCCCCAAAGTTACTTTAGAAGAAAATAATAACACAAAACTAATAAAAAAGAACAGAGACTATAGAAAAGTGTATAAAAAGTACTGCACAGTACTAATCATTTGGTTTTTAATCCTTTTGCATGAGATATCGCATTAATAGAAAGTGGTTTCAATCAGAATCAGAATCAGAATAAGGTTTATTGCCATTGTTAGTGAAGGAGTTCACAAACTAGGAATTTTTTATGGTACAATCGTGCAACATAAAACAGATAATGAGCATATAATGAAACATATAACATATAACATAGGATAAATAAAATAATAAAATAATAAAAATATCTAAACACTGTGGCTATAAGGCATGCAATAAAAAAGACTAGCCAGCATGAGGTTCCATTGTGGTAGTAAGGGAACCGATGTAGCTTTAAAAGGGGCCTTCAGATTAGCTGCATTGTTGTGTCTGGTGTGTCTTAAGATCCTCTTGACTAAACTACACAGTTTCTCCAAGAACTTTAGCTCAGGTCAGTATGCTGACCAAGCAACCACAATGATACTATGGTCATTAAAGCAGGTAGTAGTATCTCTGGCCGATAATCAATCATCTTCTTAAAGCTTTTTAAGAGGGAAACAAGAAGGACTCTAAAATGTCCTACATTTGGTAATAATAGTTGTTCTGACTTTGGTCTTGAGAAAACACGTCAGATCAACACCATCAGATCACATGGCTCAGCATCAGTCTGTGAAGAATCTGCCTTTTTTAGCAGTGAACTATTAAGGTTTTCCCTCTTTAGGCTGTGACAGAGGGTGCCTGTTGAACAGGTATAAAGTCAGTTGTTTTTCTCAAGGATAACATAGATATGACATAACATTTCTATTACAAATCAGTTTCTATGAATTATGTGTTATTTTGATTTTATAAAAAACTAAATGTTCAGTTCTAAATACCTGCTAAATAAACAGTTTGATTGGAAGCACTGAAACAATCAAACTTCCATTATATTCAGATAAAATTCAAAGTGCTATATGTCCATA